>MQRK01244931.1:4511-21778 GCA_001938485.1 Girardia tigrina
GACACTACATAATTACTCAATATTATGACATCATTGCCTAACCATTGACCTACTTTTTGCATTGTGCACAATCCGTTTTCTGAAATCCGCATTTCATACTTGTACACCTAATATTTCAAAGGATGAGTTTTCTGTGTTATAGAAGAGCCTTAATTCACATTATGTGAGACATTTTTGTGAATCATTATTATTAAGGCACAACAACCCATTAATTGATATTCAAAATGGACAAAGTAAAGCCTTTTCAAATATTCAAATCTCTAATTAAATTTAAATACATTTTGGCATTTTTATCCAATAATATCTTAAACTAGCGTTTCCCAAGAAAATTTGGATAGGCCCCCATTTTTTGTCCCCGAAAATTTCACGCTCCCATCAAAACTTAAAAGTTTAAGTTGTATTGAAATGGAGGAAAATGATTTGGGAAGAGATCCTTTCGCAACCTCTTTTTCCAATTTATCAATTCAATTCAAAGAAGATTTATTGGATGTTATGAATTCCAATGTACTGAAAGAGTATACTTCAATTTTGGGTTGATGTAAGAAAAAATATCCATTACTATTTCATGAGACAGAAAAGATTTTATTGGCCATCAGCAGTGACAGTTGGCTAGCAAACACCGGCAAAACAAATTCAGTCCAATTTATATCACTCTCATTCAAAGAAGACACGCGTAACTCGCAGCGCTCTGCGTCCCAACACACCATTACTGCGCCCGTCCTTCGAGACGATATCTATCGAAAGATCGAAACATTGTTGAAGTATCGCGAGTATTCGAACGACATCATCATCGATACATATCTTAGTCGTTTGACGCTCTCATAGAGACCACAGATCATCAAATTAACAATCGGATCTTCCTTCGTCGTCTCATTGTTCAACAACAGTCCAAATCGCACAACAACATCTACTGAATCGCCTTCAATTCAGCGCATTATCCATACTTTTATAACCGTCAATCGATAAAATCAATTTCTCATTCAAATCGGCCATTTGAGCCATTTTCAACATTGGGTTTATCATTTGAATTTTGGTAATGTGTAAAGCGCAATTGTTATCGCTTACGGAAACAATCTTCACATTTTCGACAAGACAGTGTGGGGAAATAAATCGCAATCAAAATTCACGATACAATTCATAATTTGTTTGTTGCGGCAATGTCCAAACCAAATCACAACTGACCAACCAATTTTCTATGTTTTGTTTTCTACCCAAATCGTATATTTTCAAAATAAAATTCGTTTTTTTCTGGTAATATTTATTTTTATTTAAATGAAAACATAAACCAACTCCGATCAAATGTTATCTTTAAATTTCCTCGTATTTACAATTTTTCCCGCGTCAAAACAATCTCAGAGAAAATGAAATTCACAGAAATCGATTGATTATGTTTATTCAGCAATCCAATCTCGCGTATTTACAATTTCAACATTTTTAATCATTTACAAATTGATTCGAATAAACGACAGCCAATTAATATATTTTTTTATCTACATTAATATTATTTTTATTTCAACATTTAAAATACCGAATAAATCACACCAAAAATCACAGCCCATAAATCGATAAAACATAAGAAATATTTTTTCTACAAAACACTCGAATGCTATTATTATGTCTCATTAAACCGATACACATTCGAATTAACATTGAGTCAATTTTTATATAAAAAAGATTGTATTAGAAATCGACAGACTTTGCTCAAAAATTCACTCCGCAATCGTCAATTTGAATGGCGTGATTCAAACTGTCAAGCAGATCCGAAAGAGTCCTCAATTGACCGACCAATTTTATCGACTTCGATAATGCCTCAGGCAGATCGAACAATGTCTTAAGCAATTAAAATAAATCATTCTCTTAAAAGATTAATTTGCCTAAAACTAATATTTAAAACTAATTATATAAAGTAAACTATATCGAAAAGTAAAATCTATATACTAGGGATAAAAATAAGACAACTCGTTCCGAGATAACAATACAATAATTAGGTTTTTACACACCATGTATTAAAATTAAAACATTATCGAGACTTTACAATAATAAAAAAAACATTTGACCAATAAATCATTGGATTGAAAAAATATTTCATTTTTCCTAAACATTAAGTAAAAATATAATAAATGTAATCATTTTCGCAAACCAACAATTGAAAGCTAATAATTGCTGTTTGTAATGGAGACATATGATAAAGATAACAATTTTCATTCATCTTTGAAATGAATCTTCTCATACTCAATGCAATCCGCTCAAACAATCTGAAATCTCATCTTAGATTGCCATATGGTCAGACATTTCAGTCAGATTGCATCGATGATTTTATATTTTTTTTAGGATACGCGGAACAATGATCAACCATTTAATTGCAACTTTAGACCTTTAATGTAAAGCTACCCGTCTAATTGTTGCAAAAAATCTATAAAAATTAAGCTAGTCATCTACGCTTTCCAATATAAAGAACAGAAGTCTCTGAATCTCTAAATTCTCCTATGATAGGCAATCGAAACTTTTCAATTTCATCCATATTTGCTCTAACAAGTAGTTCTTTAATTTTTTTTCGAACGGGATATTGTTGTCCATTAAATACCTAAATGTTTGGATAAGAGTTTCCAAAGTAAGTCAGTTTCACTGTTATTGTAAATAACACGTGCTTGAAATCACAATATTTTTCGGAACAGTCGATTTATTCCATTGTTTCTTAGTTGTCACATCCACAGAGGTGGATTCTTCCTGTTCCATCACCTTTGCATTTCAAGTTGATTTTTATAACAGTCTATTCAGAAGGTATTAATTTCCATCGGATATATCTAAACTCTGCAGCAAATCAGTTTCATTTTTCCAACAACGTGGTCGCCTGGATTCATTGAATCTACCTACGCAACATAAACAAGGTCTTGTCAATGTTGGAAAAGCTTTGTGAACGATCTTTCGTCTTATATTGAGAAGATTGAATTTGAGATTTTAATAGGATTTCGTTTTTCACCATTGAACAACTATTAAGTGTACCAGGTCACGTACTCTACGATTCTCATTTTCTCAACAATTGCCTTGAAATAAAGCTTGCTTTTAGCAGTTATATTTGATGTAACCTGTACTCTTCCGTATTCACTCATAAATACTCGAAATTAGACAAAAAGAATTAACGACATTTGATATTCAATTAACATTTTTACTAGAAAATCTTGTATTTATAAAAGTGAAACTGAGTACATTGGTGTCGTGTAATTATTATTTGAGATACGCGATTTATCGGTGTATGGGTCAAGGACAACGATTTGAGGCAGAGGATAATGGCAGTTCAACGATTTGGGGATAAACAGTTTCAAAGTGTATTGAAATCTTTGGAGAAAAAATAGTGACTTAGAAAACAAATTTAAGATAGGCAATATTTTGAGATAATCGACTTTGAGATAAATTGAGTTGACTGTATATATGTGTCTTATATTATTTAGTTTTCTATGAAATTTGACTTGCGTCCAAGGTTGCGAAACCAAAGCATGTTGGACATCGAGAACTGACTGTACACATTTTATTACTTTTCTTGAAATTAATATTTTAAGGAATTTCAGATGTTGACGTTTCTAACAGTAACAAAATGAAATCCTTGTGATGTCCAAGTTCTTGAGTTGAATGATGGTTGTTTGTCCTCTTGTGTTACTTGCTCTTTACAATTAAGACATCCATCACCACACAACTCGACCTATGTTTACTCTTGTTGCATATCCTATTCCTTTGTCAGCTTTCGAATCTTAAATTTGTTCTTCTGGAAAGAAAATCTGTCTTGAAAGGTTCTTCAATTTTTCGTTTTTTATCGTTAAAATAGTCTGTATTTTCATCCACGTAATAGTAATTAGTTGTCTTAGTACCTCTTTTATCCGCGTCCTCGCGACATCGCTGGCGATAACTGTCAAGTACACAAGTTGCCATTCATTACTGAGGGAGGAATGCAACAATTTCATGTACCCCTGTTAATATTTTGTCTCTTCAGATGCGATAATTGCCGCACAATATTTTATGTTTCAGATGCATGTGAAAATGTATTTTCTTGAATTATATATGCCATTTTATTAACATTTTTAATAACGTAATATTCTGTTAAAATATTTAAAACTTCTTTATAACAATTATAATTATAAAATGATTAAATGGAGCGAATTATTCTCCAAATGTCTGATTCATTCTCACTTTCAATCTTTACTCCACTCTCACTCATTCAGACAGAGAATATGCGACCGCATAATCTTGCCATAGACCGTCCTTCGGAAAAGTTTCTATCATTTCTAGCTAAGCATTATAATCTCTCAAACCCACTTGGCCAATCTAACAATTTTGTCGTTTTCAACGAATTCTTTAATGCGGACAGTCTCTCTCGATCGATGGTTCCGTTTGGCAGACACCATCGCATCAGTACCAACCAGCAGAACCACAGTCACTCCTCACTCTCACAGCATCAGCCACAAACGGTAGACATTTTATTGTATTGTAATCGCTATTATTGCTACACTATTATCATTACTCCGTAGCCAGGAAAGTGCCTTCGATTTTCATTCTAAATTAAATGAATTGCTTTGAAAAAACACTTCAATCAATAATTATGGTTACTTTAAAAGTACTTATGCAACTTCAAAGCTAAATAAATTTTGATCAACAAGTAGTAAATGAAGTATTTATAGTGCATTAAGAAGCTGATTTTAATAACCTGAAATTTGAGATAAAGTAAATACTATAGAAATAATATTCCACAAATTCATAGTGCGAATCTCTTTCTCATTTCCATAGAAACAATTGTCCTATACCAGTTTGTGTTAATTTCTTGAATGACAAATTATATTCTGTCTCTCAGATCATCCAAAGAACGTAGCGCTGATGATTAGACCCCAATTATAACACTGAACCAAAGGAATAAGTCCAGTGGGGTCACGTCAGGCAAACGTCGGGGTTAGCAAATCGGTCGACATCAAACAATTCATTTGTTCTTCAAAGGTGAATTCAAAATTGTCACACATAAAAAGAATAGTGGCAAGTCACATCTTGTTGAATAATTGTTTGATGCAAGGAGCTAAAAAAACTAATGCTAATTTAGTCTGACGATTGCACTCGGTTATCCGTCGAGATTAATTACTCAAATAAACTTCGAAAAATGACGTACAAAGATTTTTAATAATTATAAATTTTCATTATTTTTTAAATTCGTGATCACATTACTATTTAATGCTTGGTTATTTTATAAAAGATCAAAGACTCTCTTCAACCATCTGAACGATACATTACTTTCTTTCATATCGGTTTAAGTCGTATCACTCATTTGTAAAACGTGTGGAATTAAGTGATCAACATGAACCTGAATTCCCCCATTCCTAAAGATGACACTGATGAATAATCTTCATCTCAAGGATTATTTCTTAACGGCAAGAGATTTTTTTAGTTCCCGGTTGTAAGTAGCGTTTATGCCACTTTCATTATTAAAAGATTCAATGCTCATAACTCAACACCGAAATTTTATTAATATCTCAACTAGAGATTTTCAAACAAATTTTCGTTAATTAAAATTTTCGTTTCGCCCATAAATTTTATTCTACTTTAAATTTTAAAAAGAATTTTTAATTTAAAAGTAATCTCTTATATTATATTAGTTCATACCAGAAAGAATGAGACTTTTGAAATGTCAATATCATTTTTAACGAGCAATGTAAAAAAACAACCCTGTGTAATACATTCATTCATAATCACCATTCTTCTTTATAATATTAGAGAGGCATTGTATCAGTTTTCCCATCTCAGCTGACCATCGATCAGCAGAAATATTTTTCAGTTCTGATGTAATGAATTGATGTAACTCATCTGCAGATTGAAAATTGGTTTTGTGTCGCTGATCTTCCAAGTAAGGGTGAATAAAGCGATCTAAGATGTTATAATCAGGGGAATATAGTGATTAATGGAGCAAGGTAGCATTCTTGTTTGCGAGAAACATGGATGTCACCTTGGAAACATGAAGCCTCACGTTGTCTTGCACGAAAATCATGTTTCTCCAGTTTAGTGGAAACACATGTCGACTAAACTTCTTCTCCATATTAACAAGAAAAGTGACATAACGCTCGCTATTCATGCTTTCTCTCTCCTGTAGCAGTTCGCAACGATAGTTTATAAATTTACGCAATAACTTTTATTTATTTTTTTATTTCTTAAAGTTCTTATTTTAAAACTTTCTACTGAATATATCAAGTTTTAGATTTTTTAGATTTTAAACTCTGTTTTTGTCTTACATAATTATTTACTTTTTGCAAAATTTTTGAATTAAAAAAATTAAATTATTCAGCGAATCGAAAATTTTAACTAACTTCTTTTACCGGTTATTTAATTTATACGACAATTATCAAAGGCATTTTCTGTTGGACATGATTTACTTGAGTAACTGTAAAACTGTTCTGTCATTTGCAGCTGCCGTCTAAAACAACACCGACACATTCGCCCCAGAGACAGCAGCAATCGCAATTGTAAGACATTCCCTCTTGTGATTGATACTGACACTTTATCCGATTGAATTTCTCATAGAGAATCTTCATCTCAACAAGGATCTCTCAATAACTTCTCGAATAAAGGATCTCCGGCGAGAATTCGATCCCGAAAAAATTCTGCGAATGAGAAAGAGAGGATAAGCACAGAATCCATTAACATTGCCCCCACAACCCAGTCAGTTGCCACGGTTACTAAGGAGCTGATTAGCATGGGTTATATGACTTCTTTGATACAATAACATATTTATTATTATTATCCTTAATACATGTGATAAAAACAACACTCATAACAATTTACCCTTTTCGTAAGATCGTCATTATTAACACGCATTCCAACTCTAAAATAGTCCAGTTATAAATCGCCCCCCTCTAGGTACCCCTCGCAAATTACTTGGCTCTTTAAAGTTTTGCCTAAACAAAGTAAAATTTAGAAACCAACTGTTATGACTCAAGATCCGTCCAAAGGAAATACACAAAACATAATGATAAAAATTGAGCGTGGCCGAGAATCACTCATTTTTTGACATTAGAACATCAAATTTGTAGAAATCTCCTACTTTTTTGCTAAAATTTTGTTTAATATGTAACGTTACTGTCCAAAAATTCAGATAAATCATCTCCCTCCTGCTTGAAACGAAGGCTGCACATCTCTCAGAATAAAAAAAACATGGCATAAACCTGAGAGCCAGATTTTTACCAAGAGATTTCAACATTTAACGCACATTCTATTTGCTGACATTAAGGCTGCCTCTCAACCCCTTGACGCTGATCCTTCTCTCTGTTTTGATAATTTCCTCTCAACGTTTCTCTGAACTGTCTTAAATCTAGATGAATTCCTACTGGTCTTCCTAATCTCTTTACGTCTAAAACGTCAGTCCTTTTACGTTCAAATTGAGCAAGTCAATCGTATACTCTCGTTTTGGAGGGACAATCTGTACTTTAGCGATCTTGCAATTCCTGACTGTACTCAATGGGATTCATTTGAGAAAGTGGGAAATGTAGATCCCCTGTCTGTAAACAAGCAAACAACATTATTCATTAAAACAAATCACATTTTCATTGCTCATATAGTTTCTAGCTTAAACTTAAAAAAATCAATAAAATATGTTGCATTGTTCTGGTATATTCAGGGAAATTTATTGTCAGATTGGGACACATATTACCTTTTATTTAATTAATTCTTTAATTTCACTTTTGGTATTGTAAATCCGTATTCATTGAACTATTTGAACGAATCCTATCGAACGATCGTCATTGTTGGAGTCAACAGTCTCAAGGGGTGCCCCAACCATGCGATGAGTCTCCAGGTAGATCAACTCTCTCGCCATAAATATTCTTAAATCATAAAATGAGACAACAAAAAAGAAATAAATTACAAGAAAATATTTTATTTAAATGAGCAAACGATTGTCAAATGTCTAAACTAATAATAATTAGTTAATTATAAATTATTTATCATAATTGTTGGTCTTGAATTCTTACGTGGTGCGATCCATAAGTCCTTAGACTCGACAAGAAAGCAACTTGATTTTTTCAGAATCAGTACATGACATCAAAGTAAATCATTTCTCAATGTCTGAGCCGTGTACATCAACACACTTGCGCCAGCGAGCAACAAGCTCAGAGAACGCATTTTTGTAAAAATTGGGAGGCAAAGAATTGAGAATATCAGGGACTTTCTCCTTGAGGACATCAACTGAATGAAAGTGGACACCTTTCAAATGTTTCTTTAGGTGTTTAAACAACGCAAAATCACTTTGGGCTAGGTCAGGGCTATCGGTGGGAAACCAACTGAAAGCCACAGTCATCAACAGCAGTCAAAGTTGCTCGCGAAGTGTGAATGGGACCATTGTCTTGAAGGAGCCATAATGGGATCCCTCTTAGCTTCCTACGAGACTTTCTCACATCGCGAAGTAATTCAACATAATACTCACTATTCATTGTCAGTCCTTTCTCAAGGAAATCAATTTTAATAATGCCATGAAAATCCCAGAACACAGTCAGCATTGCTGCTCGCTTGTGTGAGGTGCCGCTTCGAGGTTTTCGGGGAGCACTTTCACAGGGGAAGCACCACTCAGAAGATTGACGCTTGCTCTCAGGCACATACAGGCTCACCGGGGTTTCATCTTGTGTAACGATGTTGTTAATGAAGCGGAGCAACATGAGTGCAGAATGGTAGCTGATGGATAGACGCTGTGCAAGTTCACGGATGCTTATTCGTCTCTCTTCAGACACGATCTTCATGCACAAATCACTTTTCCCGTGTAAAATATCACACGGTCGTCCTGATCTTTCAGCATCAAAAACGGATTGTTGACCATGTTTAAAGTCTCTGATCCAATTATACATTGTTGCACGTGATGGGTACTTGTCACCGTAAGCTTCCTGCAACTACGGCAAAATATCGCAGCTTTTAGTATTGCGCAGGAGCAGAAATTTTATCACGTTGCGATATTCGACGTTACTGTCCATGTCTACAGTAAAAAGTGAAATAATGGCTGTACGCACCATTCACAAACATAGGTTGAGTATGGTGAGTCACATCTGTAACCAATGATAGCTCATCTGTTTATAGTATCAACGGCATATACGTCATAATCTTATTTATCAACGAGTCGAAGGACTTAGGGATCGCACCGCGTACGTTAAGTGATACAATCTCTCTTGATCTATTTGACCCAATAATATTCACAATGTCCCCTGATCCCGGTTCGATAATGATCTTTCATTGTTCTAATGTGATCAATAATTAATAAAATGCAATGTCAGATTTCATAGAAAAAATTGTGAGAAATATCGATCAGCTGAGACTCAGTACGAGCACAATAACATCGTCCAATCAGAATGCGGGAGTCACTCTCCATAATCGATACACACACACGACTCACTGGCACACAGACACGGCGGAATAATCGATCAGTAGAGAAACAGTGCACGCCTGTTCCTTTGAGTGTGCTAACAGCTGGTTCTGTTGATTTGCGATCAATAATGACTTGTGTGAGAAGAAGTGCTTGATAATATTGTCATTGTAGCAAACGGTGCTGAGGCCCGGGCCATCTTTAGGTACGTATAGTTCATACTGTGCAGGGAAAGCTTCTGACGTTCTTTGAACAGAATTCGTCATTGTCACTTATGCATAACTTTTGCTGCAACTTGTAATTGTTTATAACACTACGGAACAAAAATACCTAATGCTGTTTTTAGTCCTGATTAGAGTCACATTTATTTCCCAACATAACCACTGTTCAGATATTCTTGTTACCCACGAGATTTGTCACTGCCTTGATTTACAGATGCCGTCGTTATTTTCATTTGGAATTTCGTACGATTGAATTTTCGGATTTAGAAAGATTTTGTTTGTTCTTGTATTTTATATTTGTTAAGATATTGTTTGAAATGCCTAACTGACTTGGCTCTGCTTCAATGAAGTGCGCGAGAAATCCAGATCTGTTACTGTTCAACTGTTATGGATACGCGTTCTGTCAACATCGACATATTTAGGTTTTTACAAAGTTAAACTAGGGAACTAAGATAAACCTTTGGTACCTTATATTGATTGTCTTCTTTAATAGTGGACAAGTTGGGAGAGATTGGGGAGAGAGGGATTGCAGGAAATTTCTTGTTGTAATGGTGTAGTTCACATCAAGGGTATTAACAGAGGAACAGCAATAAATTGACATACATAGATTCTCGATTTATCACATTTTAATACTTTCCATATGTTGTTTACGTTATAAATGCAAATTTTCATCTAAACACTTACAACTATCTTCATCTTCACGTTTGCCAAGCAACGCCATGACCGTGATTCGTCTTCTAAGCTTTCACTTCCACATTAAAAGCGACGAAACCAAACTCGTGTAACTTGACCTTTTAGAGTCTTCACTGAAAACATTTCATATTATTCTTGAAGCTTCAGAGATACGTGTAAACCATTTTCGTATTCATAAATAAACCAATACGAATTTGAAAACTTGAATCCGCCCTTTGAGGTGAAAAGAGCCTATAATTAATTGCCATTTTATTTGGACCTCTTCCTTAAAACAAGCGAGACAAAAGGTTTCTAAAACTATATAAAGTTTTCTAAAATTACTATAATTTTCAGTTTCGGTATTTAACAGAAAAAAACGTTTTTTTAGTTTTCCGATACATAAGAGATTTAATAACATTACTCGGTTGTCAGAAAGGTCTTGTTATTATGGGGTGTTTGGTTGTACATGAATAGTTATTGGGGTACCCTGTATAAGTTATTTATAACACAATCTTTTCTATTTATCCGTGTATGTACTCAGTACAGTAAACATTGAAATAAAAATGAGAACGCCTTCTGTTCCACTTCACAAAGATCCTCAGAGAGATGAAGAAGATTCGGTTGCAGATCCTGCAGATCACTCATTTGTTAAAGGAAATTCGATCTTGAAAGATGTCTAACAACCAAACAATGATGAGTTCGTTTATCGAAATATAATGAAACTTTTCGGGGATAAATGAATAATTCTTTTACTGGTGGCATCTGATATAAGACTCATTTAAAATAATAATAAAGATCGTTTTAGAGCGATGATTAAATAGTATAAGATTAAAATAAAAAATGTATTTCTAATTATCGCTATACGATTGCATTAAATCCGAGAATAATTATTAATTATCGATTGCAACCAAATACAAATGAAAAAATCTTAACAAATTTCAATCCATGAGTCTATTCTTTACAAGAACCACAATCCATGAGTCTATTCTTTACAAGAACCTCAATCCATGAGTCTATTCTTTACAAGAACCACAATCCATGAGTCTATTCTTTACAAGAACCTCAATCCATGAGTCTATTCTTTACAAGAACCACAATCCATGTGTCTATTCTTTACAAGAACCTCAATCCATGAGTCTATTCTTTACAAGAACCACAATCCATGAGTCTATTCTTTACAAGAACCTCAATCCATGAGTCTATTCTTTACAAGAACCACAATCCATGAGTCTATTCTTTACAAGAACCACAATCCATGAGTCTATTCTTTACAAGAACCACAGTCCATGAGTCTATTCTTTACAAGAACCACAATTCATGAGTCTATTCTTTACAAGAACCACAATCCATGAGTCTATTCTTTACAAGAACCACAATCCATGAGTCTATTCTTTACAAGAACCACAGTCCATGAGTCTATTCTTTACAGGAACCACAATCCATGAAACTATTGATATTGTTTGAAATACCTAACCGACTTGGCTCCGTTTCAATTAAGGGTGCAAGTAATCCAGACCTGTTACTGTTCATCCGTGATGAATACACGTCCTGTCAACATCGACAACATCAATCTATTCTTTACAAAAACATCAAGAAATCTTGGTACTGTTATGATGATCTTCTGCACTACAAAATCAAAGAAATATTCCGACGTTATTTACTTTGAAATCAAAGCCAAAGAACAATTATCCGAAAAGAGTTCGCTAATCTCATTGTAACAAATACTAATTCAGTCTGTATTGTTTTAAAGATTATATATGATCCAACTGGAAGTATTTAGTTTTGGATTCGTCAATTTCTCTCGTGACTCATTTCTTTTTTCGTTGAGTGATAAAGTTTTGTTATTTTTCTTTTCTTTCTTAGTTCAATTGTTAACAGTTTTTTGGACCTTAGTCGATGGGCCGTGGGTGCACCCAATTATGCGTATAGCCTTTTGTGGTGTAGGTTTTGCATATTTTTCGAGTGTATCAGTAGGTAAGTAACCTGGATATCCTGTGTACCCAACGGCAGCCATTTTTTCACTATTCGATTATTTACTGCTATTTTTATCTTACTTAATAAATGGGAATTCATAATTTAAAAAAAATAAAACTTAATTTCTTTAGCTAGTTTTATATAAATATTTTACGGTCTTTAACCATTTTCACTGGTGCTAGAACTAAGATCTGATTAGCGATGCTGCAATGTGACATCTTCGCAGGCGAATAATTCCACATGTTTTAACAATTGAAAATCAACAAAAAATATAACTGCTGTTCGCGATACTTTGAATCTTCTAGAGATTAATGATCACGTCGTTATAATATATAACTTTGGTGTTATCGACGAGTAATGGATTTACCAGCGAAATCTTTAAAGCAAGTGTTAACATGACTCGGATTCCCGTAGAAAGAAATCGGTGGTAAGCGTTATATCCAAGGTCAGCTTCACGTACATCGTTATTGATTCTTGCAGTTTCATTTGATTAGAAAGTTCATTAACCAATGTTTTACCTTCAAATACGATCTATAGAAGCTATAGTTATGTTGTATTCCTGCAGGACTTAGGTAATGCGTGCTAGAGATCTCATAACAATCCGGTAATTTTCTGTAACCTGTTTATTCAGCATGGTAATGCACTACCGCATTTTCTAATCTTTATGATCGAATTTTTCAAAAATATTTGAATAAACCAGCAAATAAATTTTTTTTCAAATACGACTCGCATTGTCGGGACGACATCCAGAAAGACCAATTCTTTCTCAACTATAATTTTTGTATTGAAATCTCATTTTAACTCTTTCGGTCCTAGCTGTACTTATATGTGCCACAAAATTATAGAATATTTATTTTCAGGACCGAAAGGGTTAAATTGCTAAAGGAACATTTGAAAACCGATCTGGATGTTTGGTCTGATTAAAATCGCTTTCGGGAACATCCCGCACTCAGGTGAGACTTGAATTCTGACCACTTTACCACCCATAGCTCCACACCGACACCGGAGCTGCGCGACTTAGCAACTGTGAGATCTTTGCTCACACCAAAATATGATTTCTAAATACAGGGGTGGCCACAAGTCGCTTTATCCAGTTTTAATAATAATAAACACAAAATTCTAAATAATACAACTTTTATTTAATCAGCGTACAATAATAATTTCAAAACACAAACTTGAAAACAATTAAATCTTATCTTCAAAGTGTTGTCCTTCAGATTTAATACACAACTGGATTCTTCTCTGAACAGAGTGACAGATTCGTCGGCACAAGTCTTTATCGTTGTTCAAGGCTGCAAATTCTGTAGTAATTCTTTCCTTCAACTCTGATATGTTTAGAACATTTTGTGAGTAAACGCGTTCCTTCAGGATACCCCACATTGAATAATCACAAGGTGTCACGTCCGGTAATCGTGTAGGCCATTCAGTGGTTCCTCTCCTGCCGATCCACATCTCAAAAATGTTATCCAAAAAGTCGCGTACATTTCTACCATAATGAGCGGGAGCACCGTCTTGCATCCAAACGTCGTTATCTGTGTCAAGCTGAGGTACGGCAAAATTACGCAGCATGTTGAGATATAGCTGAGAATTGACCGTTCCATCAAAGAAGTATGGACCCAGCACACCAGTTGAACGTATTCCTCCCCACACACAAATTCCTGGAGAAAGATTGTTGGTCTCCTATACCAGATGAGGATTCTCAGTGGAGTAGTACACGGCATTATGCAAATTAACGTGACCATTCAACTTAAATGAAGTTTTTTCGGTCCAAATTAATCTGTCCCTGATGTCAATGTTCTCATGGAGTTGTTGCTGTAACCCTAGCTTTACTATAGAAATTCGTTGCTGAAGTGTTAATTGTCGTGCCATGCCAATATGGCCAACAACAATGAACAAAATGAAATAATTTTAAAAATTTTAAATAAATAATTATTAAAACAAACAATTTTATCTGGTTTTTGTTTATAAATCATTTAGAATTTTGTGTTTATTATTATTAAAACTGGGTAAAGCGACTTATGGCCACCCCTGTATTTTTATGTACAATTTTGATAAAATATGACAAGATAGTTCTGACAATCGATTATTTCCTACTTACTGTAACCTTTTGTTGAAGTTAAAATCACTTGGCCTTTACTAACACATTCATCCCTTCTCTCATTTTCTTTCATGTAAATTGATTGTATTAGTTGATCATTCATTTACTCAAAGATTTCTAATCGAATACGTAGATATACATTTAAAGAATTGTCAAGGATTATCTGAAAGGTTAAAGGTTTTGATTACTTAATGGAGCACTTTATAATCCGTGTTGCTCGTAAGCATCTATGTTAACATCTGTAAATCACAGAGCCGCCTCTATTACCGCGGGGCGACAGTTCAGCACTCCAGCGCAAGTGGTACCTCAACAATATTATCAGTCCGACTGTAACGCGAATCGATTCTCAAATTCTGCCAAAAATTCCTCACAAATACGTCAACCAGAATGGACAATCAATATCAGACACAAATGCATCGATGTTCGATTGGAATTCTTTGTTAGACTTGTGTGTTGATCGTATTCTCGTATAGATACGCGTGTCGCAACGCCGCCAAAAGTTCCCCGAGCATCGCCGCGGTCGCTCGACAGCCCGTGCAGTCTGCCATCATCGACCGCCAGCATTACCCTCACTCGTGCCACTCGCATAATCAACACAACGCGATCAATAATCAATCGTTGCACCTGGTTAAGCCGGACTATGACTACTCACAAGGGCTGGCGCGGCACTACTCGCACACCCGGATCTGGTGACCAATCGATGACATCGACATCAATCAATATTACAGTCAATCAATGGATCGATAATCGATCGATAATCGGTCCATACAAATAAGGAGATATTTATTAAATAAACAAATTTTGAAGCGCTTTTTTTCCTTATTTTACATTAGGAACAATGATAAACAAATATTGCGTTGTTCGGAAAGTAATTTCGCTTTGTCCCCACGGAGGATTTAATTGAATTTTTTTGATACCAACTTCCCACTTGAGCCGCATAATCATTACATTTTTTGAAATTCTATTTGGAATCAATTTAAATGTTTTGTTCTGATTTTAAAGAAAAATTTTAATCAACAGACAACAATTTATCAATATGCACGATTCTGGAATGTATTTGAAATGTTTTTATACATTTAGTAATTAATTTTTAAGTGTTCAAATTGTCAATGAAAAGAGCGTTGTGCAGTTCACATTAATTCACACATTTTGCTGCGTTCTTCATCGACGTGTGAGCCGAGTGATCCATCGCTTAAAGTGGTATACATTATATACAGATGCTTTTTATCGCGATCCATATTCAATTTTAGATCAATTTATTATTAGAGATCTATATTTGATACTTTTCAACATCAATTTCAAAATTAATTAGAAAACGGTATAAAAACATTTCAAATACATTCCAGAATCGTGCGCATATTGATAAATTGTGTCTGTTGATTAAAATTTTTCTTTAAAATCAGAACAAAACATTTAAATTGATTCCAAATAGAATAAATATTTTATACATAAGACTTATAAATATTTATTACATAAGAGTTACAAGAATGAGTTTTTTGAGCTACAAACAAGAGAGTTTTCAATGAATATTGCAGTATTATTATATTTTACTGATTTTTACAAGGCGTGTGTGTGAACAAGTTCAATTGATTTTACACAGTAGTTTTTGGTTTGTGCCCTTTGAAATGCGGAGAGCAATCAGCAGCATTGTCGCCACATTTCACTTTTTCACTATAGAAAAGGTAAAATGTTGTTTAAGCCAGAAAGAAATTGACCGATGTGTATGGAGAGAATGTGTTGACAATACGCCAGTGCCAGAACTGGTTTGCCAAATTTTGATCCGGCAATTCTGATGTCGAAGATGCACCGCGTTCTGGAAGACCGGTTGAAGCTGATAAAGACACGATAGAGGCATTAGTCGATGCACACCGGTGAATAACACCACGTGTGATCGCTGAGAGGTCAAATTTATCGAATTCTACTGTTACTGACCACCTGAGAGGCCTGGGTTTAACCTCGAAGCTCGATATATGGATTCACCATGTCCTCACGGAGAGAAATTTGTGTCTTCGCGTTGACGTCTGTGATTCGCTCCTCAAACGTTACGAAAATGATCCATTTATGAAGCGCATCATTACTGGGGACGAAAAATAAGTTGTATATAACGGTTACCAGACAATTCGACACATTTTAATGCGTCTTTCATTTTCACCAAAAAAAAACGAAATTCCTTTCCGAACAACCCAAAAGATTCTTAAAAGAATTGTGGATTTAAAAAATATTTTTATTTTTAGAAAAAGTAAATATCGATTTTTGTTATATTTTAAAGGTGTAATTGTTGTTTACAAAGCAGAAAGGAGGTTGTTCGGAATTTGAATTCAAATATTCTTGTGTATATTCGTATATTATTGTTTGTCAGGTACGTGATTGTGTTCTGGTGAAAATTCAGAAGAAGACATTTTTGAAACTTTTATTTTCTTTTGAATAAACTGTAATACAGCAAAACGTGACGAATCACCGATTCAAACAAATGAGATAAATATCTCTACACGCCCCCTGACAACAGGTCACAAAAGTCGTGCAAGGGGAAAACAGCATCCCGAGTTGCCGAGCACGGCCCGTTCCCGAACTTTAGCTTGGCTCTCGCGGTAGCCATAAAATCCAATTTATCCAGTTTTCACGTCTTCTTTCCTCGCTCACAAATGCAATAGGCTCAGACGGTTCAACAATAGAGACCTCGGCGCTCACTTGCACGTCCTCGGCCAGCAGCACCAGATTCTGCACTTTCTCCGATTTACCGTCTGAGTTTGCAGCCCCTCACTTTGTCAACTTCTTCGCGCCTTCCACCTCTCTCTCATGGGCAGAACTCTTGTTCAACTCAACGATTAATCAGCGGCTCGTTCGGCGCGCTTATTCGCCCTATATGCGTCCTTAATTGATCGTTAGATTTAACGCCGTCCACAAATCGAGCCACGCCGTCAACTCGATACCG
>MQRK01244931.1:21787-32977 GCA_001938485.1 Girardia tigrina
CCCCCGCCTCTCGCGATCTGTTCTTGGATCACTTAAGTCCCGTGATCTGGTTTGGGCTCCCCGCAGATTGTTCTGCTGTTCCCAAAAACGATCGTGCCGTTTATTGAGTTCTTCGAATCGCCTCTGAGGTATAACCTTCAACCAGCCAGTGCCGTAGACACCTCAACGATCCCCTCGGCAAACGTCACTGACCTCGACATCACCCTCAGACTGGTCACAACACTCCCAACCGGAAACCGATCGGACCAGAACTTTCATCGGTCCATTCGAATCCTATTTGATGATCGCACGCACCAGTAGTGCCGCTGCTATCGCCTCATCATCCATCTTTTCATTTGTGCAGTTCGACTCGTCTCTCTCCAGTTTCACCCCGCCAGTCCAGATAAGTTTGATGTCCCTTGCGATCCTCAAAGAGCAACCCACAATTTTTCGATCTTTCGGTCACCGCCACCGGCATCGACATCGGCCACCACACTCTCCGCCGGAAATCGATCGAATCGACGTCCTTGCTGGTCCTCCCGAATCTAATGGTGTCCCTCCTTATCAATCACGCGCACCAGTATAGTCGCCGGCTATTTCAAATGGCCCCAGAACGACTCTCGCCAGATCCTGCACAACTTACTGCAGCCGCCAACGCGAAAAAATCACCATCTCTGGAGTGATCACAGTTTTGTCGCGATAGCTTGTAATAAAGCAAAGCACAAAGCGGTTGCAGCAAGATTTATTTCGAAAACAAAAATTACCTTTACGAATAACCGATTCAAACAAATGAGATAAATATCTCTACATAAAAATTTTATTAAACTTCGTTAAAATTTAATATTTATTTTGATATTTAGTTATTTTTTATATTGTATTTACTTTTTAAAATTTATTAAATTCTATTTAACTATTCTTAAGATCTTACAGGGTTTAACATTGTATTTTGAATGATTGAAATGTAATTTTGAATTTTAATTAAAAAATCACGAAATATATCATTCAATTGTGATTTTGTACAATTCAATTTTGAAAATTTATCATTCAATTTTGAACAAAATAAACATATGCACCTTTATTAAGATTTAAAAGAAAAAAAGAGAAAATTATTTATACTTCAATTTAATATTTATTTATCAATAATTTCTTCGTTTTTTCACATCTTCTCAAAAAGTCACACTTTCCCAGATAGTAAATATTGCAATTTTCGGACGTAATTCGATTAGTGGCATTTACTATTGCTTGATTCAGCTCATTCTCATTTTCACATCATTGGGAACGAACGTTCTGTTTCCACTGAGCAAACAGATTTTCTATACGATTAAGGAAGGGAAAATATGGCGGAAAAAACATTATTTGGTGACCGGTGCTCCTTATTTCGTTTTGAATAGTTTGTGTTCGGTGAAATGGCACATTATCCATTACAAAAACAACATTGAACAAATTACGTTTGTGTAAAGCTTCAAAAAATTCGGAAATAAAAGAACTAAAATGTTGGGTATTATATGCCACTGTTTGTAATCTGTAAAAAACAATGTTCCGTGATTCCAAGGTCAGAACGACTTGAACAGCTGTAGTTCCTCGTAAGGATCTTCCCCTTCTTGTTCGCATTGAAACATTAAAACCGTCCTCGTCCAAAAACACAATTCTGTTTGCGTCACCATAAATTATAAAATTACGAGAATTAGTTGCATATCGAAATCTAATTCTTAAAACATCTGCATCATTTCTTCTAGCTGGAAGTATATGAATTATTTTAAGAGTATAATGGAAGTTTTTTATATATCGATGAATTGTCATAATACTCGCTGTCTTATTTCGTAAAGTAAGCAGATTTGATTGTGAATTTAGGAGTGTTATTCCACAATCATAGTCTATCCACTTCTGTTTTGCTAAAATGTCTTGCTCATTTAAACAAAGGTTCCTGTCACCTCCCTTCTGCTGTTGCTCAATTGGAAGTCTGTCTTTTTATTTCCTGATTACTTGTTGTTTTTAGCTATTGATGCATCACTATTGTTTGCTAAATACGCATCTATAATTCTTCTATTTTCTTTCGAAATAAATTGGTTTGCCATTTAGTACTTTTAATTATTGCAGTTCTCTAATCATATAGATAATTCAAAATTGATTGATATATTTTTAAAATTGAATTATAAGAAATCAAATTTGAATGATAAATTATCGATTTAATAATAGAACTAGTTCAAAAAATATAATAATATTCTATAATAAAATGTTGGAGTCCAATAATCCAAATAATGACCTTGTAGAAAGAAACGGGAGATATGAAGTCTATCAAATAGAAAGAGCCCGAACAGGAAAGTAACAGACACGACTATTAAAACCAAAAGAGTGGGCAGAAGGAGTGGAAGATGATATATATCAATTATTTAAAACAAGGCTACAAACGATAAAAAATCAAGAAATACAAGAGCAAGATATCAGCGACAATCGAACGCGAACTTTCAGAAATTTCGGGCTAGTTTGGAATCGACGACATCTAAAAGTCAAAGAGACAAAAAATCAAAAGAAACGAAAGTCCAAAAGAAACGACGAAGGTAGACAAAAGTTATAACTACAACTCCGAAAATGCAGCCACGGAAAATAAGCAGAGATAACGTCATAATGACAGTCCTCATAATAGGGGGTACTACTGTGGTAACGTTCGCCATAATAACGGTTACAATTATAATATGTATTGATGGATCAACTCGAGGAGTTTCACACCCCAATCCAACGTACAGACCGTCGATGATGATGAAAAGTATGTTAATGGTGTGATGATGATAAGTATCAGCGAAGCAACGGTGTACCAATTCAGCTGAATAAAACTAATAGCCAAGTACAACCATGTATATATTATAAAAGCCCAAGTCACTCACTGCCTCACTGCCTCACTAACGCTCATATTAGTTACTTACAATTGTAAGTAGATAATTAAATTACCCTAATTTCTTGTGTATAACCCGCGGGTTATACGAGAAAAAAAGTAAGTTTTCCCGAAAATTCGAGGATGCGGGTTATACGATAGGTGCGGGTAATACATGAAATTTTATAAATTTTAATACATGATACTTTTATTCTAAAAATTATGCTTGAAAAACCGTGAAATACATGAAATTTATTCAAAGCCATCAAAATCTTCGTCAGACTCAAAATTAAATGCTTCTAGAATATCACTATACGGCGTAAGAATTGAAACTAATTCTTTATCATCACAATTGTCAGAATCTGTATCGTCATAATCATTGTCACTATTATTAACTGCACGCACGGACAATTGATTTCTTTTCATAAAACGATTGCACCAATTGATTCCACCTCTAAAGACGTCAATACCTCTTTCGATTGCTATTTTGCGTGCCATCAATCGAATATCAACTGTTGAAACTTTCCTTTTCTCTTCCCGTGTGGTTATAACCAATTGTTTTAATTCTGACTCAAATTCGGTGGTATAAGACTTACGTTTCGGTGGCATTTTTATTTGGTTTCAAATCCATAATATTTATAATATTAAACAACATTTTCAAAACTATTAGATTTTATTTAAATTATTATTACAATGTAATTATATTAAAAGTACATTAATAGTACATTAATAGGTAGAAATTAAACTGACTTTATTTAAGTGCGGGTTATACAATGGGTGCGGGTTATACAATGGGTGCGGGTTATACGTAAAAAATTATACTTTTCATAGAAATTTTTGATATTTTTAATGTGCGGGTTATACATTGGTGCGGGTTATATGCAAGAAATTAGGGTAATTTAATTTTTTTGTGGCACAAATCGTTTTACGGGTTAGGGATTAGGTTAAGGGTTTAGGTTATTGTTAGGGTTAGGGTTTGGGTTAAAATTACGGTTTGGTTTCGGGTTAGAGTTATGGTTTGTAAAGAAAATTAAAAAAAAATTTAAGAAATTTGAAAATTTAAACACCCAATTCAAAACAATAAATAATAAATTATAACTACGATTTTTTAATTAAAACAGAAACTTTCAAAGACGAAATTTAACTCTCCCGTCATACATGACGGGTCTTTTCCTAGTGTATATATAGATACGCAAGGATCGACATCAACACCCGAATGGATATGTATAGTAACCGAGCAACCTAAGTGCGAGAAACCCTCTATAAAATGGAGAGAAGTTATTCCCACAGTTTTAGTAATCCTTAGAACAATCCCTTCGTCCAGACCAACGTCGGAACGCGCAATACGCATTTTCGAATACCACACTAGTATAAGGGTAACTAAGGACGGACTAGAGTGGATAATGACCCCATAGTACCAGAACTTTCAATGGCTATTACCATTATTATATCCGGCAACTAAATTCCCATATCTATCGAAGAAAACAAACGTACGAAAATAACAGGATCACATACGAGTGGAGAGTTCACTGCTGAACAAAGACGAAATATGGGCAATATTGAAAGAAGGATATCATCGACGATCATTAGCAAAAGGAGAACGTGTACTTCCACTAATAAATCATAAGAAACTCGAAAGCTCGATTGGCGATACTGAAAACTCGAAACATGGATGGACAACGGTTCCATATAAATTATCAAGAATATAGTATAAATGAAACACTGGTTATAATTATATGAGACGTGTAAATCCTGAGAATGCTATTGGAAGTACACCGTTCAGACTTACCACCTTACGAGCTGCTTCGAGAAATGACCGAGATCAATAAAGCGCCAAGGGTTAGAAACCTCTAAATGACTGAAACAACGGAGTCGAATTACGAATCATACGTACACTTGGGTTTTGTAGAAGATTACAAGATAAATATGACCTCAAAAAATGTTCAAATTCTGCGACACCTCAAGAGAGCGGACCGAGTAATTGACATAATCTGCGGAACGGAAGCAGGCACAAGTTTGGTCATGGATCACCAGGAAGGAGCCATATGTCAACGAAAATGCATTTACGTACGAATCGGAATGTTAGATGTTCAAAATGAAAAGAAAAAGGCTTTTATCAAAGATTACATTATCTTATTATCTTATTACATTATCTTATTGCATTATCTTATTATTATTACTTTTATCTTATTATCAGAGATTACAGAGAAGCGCTTATTTATAATGAAACATTATTCCATCAGACTGTCAACCATCTCGAAGCAACAGCGTACCGGATCTGTTATCGGAAATACCATCGATCACTGCGAGAACGACTAGATGGTATAAGCAAGTTTCAAAGCATCGACAATGGACAAGCCAACAAACTGCGAGAACCTTTAATATTGAATTGTCAGACCTACGATCCGAAACGAGAATTAATATATCGTACGCAACCGTTGTCTTTAATCAAACAGTGTCGGAGTTATATGCACGTTGATGCGGATGCAACGATACGATTAACAGTTACTTTCACCGCGCGATATCAAGAAACGAACTTTGCGATATATCACAGGGAATACTTAGTCGAGGAAATCAAACGCGCGAGATATTCCCACAGTACGGCGATAAATTATATGAACGAAATAAAGATTTATTGAATCCACTGAAAGACTGATACACTGATATGGGAAAGGAGGAAGCTAAGGCGATAATAACCATAAAAATGTTAAAGACTAACGTGAGAAGCACTACGAATCCAATAGCTGAATGGATAACTCGAAAAATCATAAAGATTCAACAGATAAAAAATAAAATGAGTAACTTTATAATTGTAATAATTATTGCAGGAGCCATTGGTACCCTAGTTGCCTTGGCGAGCATCAATCTACATCTCTATTACAAACGATATCAACGCAGAAAGAGAGAGTATGGAAAGAAAAGACTGACCGGGGGCAAAACCTATACTACACCAAAGGGCCCTCAAAACCAAATCCAAGCGGGCATCAAGAAAGAAATCGAGGAAAACTCACAAGCCAGGATAAACTACGAATTGAGAGATATTATCACACGAGATGGGACACTTATTGAGCTGAAAATGTCGACTGGACTAAGAACCCTTCCGCACCTCGAGTTCCAACGGTCGATGTCGGCAATCAATGATGAAGCGATAACGCCGAGGTTCGGGTGTTCGTAGCTACGTTCGTATGATAGTAGCAGGGGAATGTAACAATTGTAAATAAATGAACCATGAATGTAGAATTAAGATACTGGAACGTAAATTATACTTTGGAGTTGCCGTTGAAATCGAAAAACAGATGAGGGCTCAGAGTCCACAAAAATTTGGTTAAGAGAGGACACGACAAATTTTAGTAATTATATTGTTGAGTTATTGTATATGAGAATAAAGGTAAGATTTTATTATATGTTAGATAACAAAGGTATGCAGTCTTTCGATGCATCCTTGACGATGCATCGACCATATTTAACGATGTACGATACGATGTGTCGCTCCCTAGTAATTTCTTCTTCATATGAAAATATTAGTGAAGATATTAGAAGGTGAAGATACGAAGAAGGACACATAAGAAGAAACTATCCAAATATAAAGTGTTCTTATTGCAATAAAAATGGCCATATCAGGACACGATGTTACATGAACAAGAATAGATTTAAAGAAAAAGACCAATATACCAGAAAAAAATGAATGACAAAGAACAAATAAGGTCAAGGGTTGAAACCTACAATTCGGTATTCCGAAGTGACTTCTTCAACTATTACTCTTTAGAATTGATCAACTTCATGAAGACAATTACTTCTCTTATGATGAAAATTCATTACGAGAAAAAGTATAAGATAAACGGTTTATAATTAGGTGGAAGCGATCACTTAAACCAGAAGTACCAGGAGAAGCTTCAGTTAAAGAACCAGATAAATATAAGTTGATATCCTCGGTTATGTGGATTTATATACAACCGGCCGTTTACTTTTGACCATAAATCAAACAAATTATAAAGGGGTTTTTCTTTTATTTTAAGTTACTATAAATAATTATCATAATTTACAAATTAAACAATTTAGCTATTCAAAAATTCTGTTTTAAGCAATTTTTTTCTGTAAATACAATTAGAAAAATGTCAAATAACCATAATAAAAACATTTTTGGTTTTTACTTTTTCATATATTTTTATTTTATCATTTTGTTAATTTTCCAATGTCCGGTTTTATCCTCGTGAGCTTTTTCGACGTGCGGTCTTATGTTTGGTCAACCAAATAAACATATAAAAAGTAATTAAATATTTTAAGTAAATAAATCTGACAAATAAAACATGAAATTAGCAAGAAGAATAAATTTAATACGCTTTATTAATCAAAAGTATTAATTAAATTAGAAATATCATCAAGTGTTTTTCGAATATTTTTTACAAGGTTCTCTCATTGATTCAACTCTTTTTTAGATAATTCTTTATGCCTTTTAATTACTCCACAGTAAACATTTATTGTTAATAATAAATCGATATAGTCTCTTAAATAACCCTGTACTTGTCTAACTATCTCAAAATGTGATCTGTACTTGTTCTTCATATCCTCAAGAGTGAAAAAGCGTGGGTGTCGCAGAACAGTAATTCTCCTCCAATGTACTCTCAATTTGGATACATATTTGGATCTATCTGTGTCATTTGTGTTTGTATATTTTTCATTACTTTTTTCACAACAAATAAAATAACTTTTACTGAGACGTTAACTCTTCAAATTTTTATAGGCTGTTTGATCGTTATTTTCTTCCAAACTCTGACAACGAGCTAAGACATTCAAGTTTGTATTAGTTTTCTTAGCTTAACTACAGAAAAAATACTTTCTGTTACTGGGAATATTTCCAAACATAGGTCACACATACCTTGATTACATTGTTCACATTTTACATTTCCTGTCTCATACTCATCGTCACAGGTCAAACAATGACTGCTCTCTTGGATGAATATTTTCTGAAGTGTTTCTTCTGTCATAAAATGAACCAGATCTGTGAAAATGGCTTTTGTCAGTTTCAATTCATAATTAATTGATTCTTCAAACAATTTTAAATAAGTGGTCATTTCATCTAGAATGTGGAATAATGAGTATTTAATTGATAAATTATTTGGCTCTTGAAAATAATTCTCAATTTTCGAAATTATCAATGAGATGACATAGTTTAGATTGCAACTGTCGTCGAACACAGAATCAAAACTATCTAGTAACCTTTCCGAAGGTCTCCACTTTGATTCAAATGATGAAATTATGTTTTCATCTAAATGTGGTTTCCATTTCCATTTTAAATATTTAAAAAATCCATTTCTTCTCTAAGTTTAAAATAATACTCTTCCTTTACAAAGTATTTCTTATTTTGTTTTGGAACAAGGATCTTTTGATACTTCTTAGCACCGTCATCAACGAAAAGAAATTTCCAGTTTCCTTCAAAAACTTTTATTTCATTTATATCATTTCTTAAAGATATTAAGCCTGAAAGGTTGTTTGCTATAAATTTGCAAATCTTCGGAGATAATAAATTGAGCTTGCTTGTAAGTGTTTCAGTTAAAAACTGATTAAGAGTTTGTGTGGAGATAATCTTTCTAGTGTTGTCTTCATTGATTTGATATTGAGTCACTGATTCTACTGGAGCTCTGTCAAGAGGACAGGTTAGATTTTCAAATGGCACAAATTACACAGAAAAAAAGATCACATTTATTAAATGTTACAAAAACATCTGATCCGATCAATGATGCACATATAAGACATTCATTTATTTCCAAGTTCATTTTTTGATTGATTATATTCATATTTTTAAACAAATATATTTAAATTTATAAAAAATAATTAAGTTTATTGCAAATAAAATTAATCTGAAAAAATTGCAGAATTATTTTGAATTATACGGAAAGTATAGCAAATTCAATGGAAAGTATTCCAAGCACTCCGAGTTATACAGAAATTATTCTATATTAAGTGGAAACTTTTCTATCATAATTTAATGATAAATTAAAATTAACAAAAAATTATTCTTTTAGTTTATTCGATTTATGTTATTTATTTATTTCTAAATGATAACTTAACCTAATTGATAAACTTAAATAAAACTAATTACATTTTAGAAAAACT
Source organism: Girardia tigrina (assembly GCA_001938485.1). NCBI lineage: Eukaryota > Metazoa > Platyhelminthes > Tricladida > Dugesiidae > Girardia > Girardia tigrina. The sequence goes on from MQRK01244931.1 coordinate 30,750, forward strand.
TTTCAAGTTTCGTTTAAAAAGAATAATTTATGATTTTTTATTTTATTTTAGGCATAACTTATCACGATTTAAATTATTTATCCAACTCTATATTTGTAATTTAATTTATCAAATCTCTCAAATAATTAATAATGATTCAATTACTTCACCATTTCGACTTGCATTTTAAATAATAACAATTGTATTTCAAAGAATAAAAATTGTTTTATTTTTAATATTATTTTAACATTTTAAATTTCACAGGTACGTTTTAATTTTGCTTTCAGTTTTATCTGCGTTTTAAGTTTCAGAGAAAATAATGATACGATTTTTACTACAAAAGTTTTAAAATTGCTGTATTGTTGAAATAATTCTTTTAAATTAATATTAAAATGCAGTTTTGTAATTTTAGAAAATATTTTTTTCGTATTCAGAAAATTTATTTTAATGATAACTAAATTCAATAAAATCATTTTAAATTTCTGAAAATGTTATCTTTAATTGTTATGATTTTTCAATAGTTTCTAAGGTTTTATTCCTAATTTTTATATATTTTTAGAAAAAAATTTAAAATATGTAAATTTTCGAATATGTAAGTTTTCGAACACTTACTTTCATTACAATTTGAATTGCCTTTTGGACAACTCTCAGTTAAGCTTTCAGAATTTGAAATCTTTATAAATTTAAAAAAATTTTGTTAATAAACAATTATTCGAACAAATTTTCATTTTAAATCATTTCAGATTTTATTTTAAAACTTCTACTTTTATAATTTTGGTAGCGATTTTATCTAAAAATTAATTTAATTTTAAAAATGATTTTATTTAAAGAAAATCATTAATTTACTTAAAATTAAAAACAAGTTAATTATTTAAATTCTATTTAAATTTTTGGTATTAAAATTTGAAACAATTTAATATTTTAAGTTTTTAAAATCTTATGTTGAAATTTAAAATACAAACTATGCTCGCATAACTCAATATACCAATTTTTCATCTTGGCTGGAGAACAAAATTTCCAAATACTACACTCAACATACAAAATTCAATATACCAATTTCAACATACCAAATTTGAAATATTCCTCACACCAACTATAATTTTCTATATAGAGCGATTATCGGAAATATTCAAATTGAATAATTATTTGGAAATAAAGGACGACAAAATAATGATTGAAACCTATCTGTTGATCGGTATCCAAATTGTTGCGTTTGGTCAAATATAGTGTTTTATTGAGCTACTACTGTCAAAATCATCTAATAACATTACAAAGAAACTAATTATCGAACTTTCATGTTGTGTCGGAGGTGGCAGCGGGACAGACGAGATGAAATACAGTTAAAAAAGAATAGTTTTCACCACTCAAGGCTACTTTACCAAATCTACAGTGCCTAAGTCTCATTATTGTGCACGCTCTATTAAATATCATTATAATTATTTTTTCAAATTTAGATGATTCGCTTTCCCTTTCCGACTTAAATTATTATATCATTAGGACAATTAAATTACAATTTTTTTCGTGAAATAATTATAAAATTATGAGTTATTATTTTTATACTGCTGTTTATATCAAATGTATTTTTCAATCCACACCTTAGCTTTTGGCCTTTATGCCTATTGGTTTCGAAATCAGAATTCAAATTCATCACAAAATTTTATTTCTATTATTTTAACGATTTTTCAAAAAAATATTTTTTGAGCAGCTTCAGCACTTTCTTTTCTTTACACAAACCATTATAAATAAAAATAAATATAAATTTCGACAATGCTATTTTGTTGGCTTATCTGGGTGATAATAGAACTTTTGATAAAAAAGAAAGTGAAATAAGATAACTAATTCAAAAATATTTATTCTGTATATAAAAAGTTAATAACCTATAGCTTATTTTCTAAAATTTATATTTTAAATAATTAGAGAAGTAGAATGTAATTGCCCTAAGAGAATTTAGATATATAAAGACATGGTTAAATAAAATATAAGTTGTATAAAGTACCGGTCAAAAGTCTTGAGCCATCTAAAACTATTTCAAAATTTCTCAAATTTATGCAAAATTATATAATCTGTTGAAATAAATTTAACATATTTTATAAACCAGATAATCCTGCATTATGTAATGGTACGGGTATTAATAAGAAAAACTTATAAATAAAAGTTAGTCTGAAAGGATGAGGGAGGGATGGTGGGTAAACTCATCCATAAATTTTAAAAAGTAATAATAACAGAATTTTAAAAAAAAATACTAAGCA
>MQRK01244936.1:0-20564 GCA_001938485.1 Girardia tigrina
AAAAACATTAAAAATATTAAATCATTTCAAATTTTCATATTAAAATTTAAATAAAATAAATAGTTTTAACTAAGTTTTGAATTAAATAAATGTTCTTTCTTTCCATAAAATAATTTTTATATGAAATAAAATTAATATGTATATAAAATTAATACTAAAATTACCAAATTTGAACTGTAAAAATAAAATCTGAAAATAATAAAATATTTGTTCGAATAATTGTTTATTAACAAACATTAACAAAAAAATTATCAATTTAGAACGATGTCGAATGACGAGAGTTTTGCTGAGAGTTGTCCAAAAGACAATTCTGATGGTATTAAAAATAAAAGTTCGAAAACCCATGTTGGTGTTCTTAATACGTTAAATAATAATTTTCATAAATATTTTTATTAAAATTGTAAAGTTTAAAAATTAAATATGATTTTGATTTGGTTGCTATTTTAAATAAATGCAAAATTATTGGAGATAGAGATCGGTGTATTAATTAAGAAAATAGTTGAAAATTTCTTTGAAAATTGTTTATAATAAATGTATAAATTGATTAAAGAAGAAAAATGATTTCGGAAGTTGATGTTACAAACATTTGTCACAAGAAGTATTCTCTGGGAACCTAACCAACTTTTTTTCATATAAATCCAGCAATCATATTAGCTTTAGAACAGCTTGTTAAATTTCTAAATAATTCATTGGTCCTCAATGGTATTCAAATTTGGAGATTTGCCCAACCATGGTTTCAACATGATTATCTCATTTTCGGTCATTCAGAGTTACCAGATCTCTGAAGCATGGGCTGGAGTGACATCGTGGGTAAATTAGTTACAACGAAGGATACCAATGAAAGACAAAAGTAATTTTGTAACACATTGAGCAAACATTGAATGTTATTTTTGACTCCATCTGGTAAAAACATGTATCACCAAATCATTGTACCGTGACTAAAGAATTAGATTAATGTTGAAAATTATTTAAATTTGTCTTCTTAATACAAATACTTGCCAATATATTTTGTAAATATAACACAGCTGGTATTAAGTATTTTTAAAAAACTTCATAAATCAACATATGGTATTACTTTTTAAACTGTTAACTTGACTTCGGGTGAGTCACAATTTTGGACTCATAAATCTTTATAGTGTCTGTGAGCCATAGTTCAAACATATTTGACATAAAAAAAAGAAAATTCAAAAACAAAGAAAAGGTTTTCGTGAATTTTTATCGAAATTGTCTCAGTACTTTTGACTTTGATTAGAATTGCCTTTTTTATATCTGATGTAATATGGTAGGAAGATATTATTTCTTTCTGGACCAAAGTGTTGACAATGAAGTAATTTTGACGAACCACTGTTTGTGTCATTCGAGGAATTTGTAATTAAAAATTAGGAATATTATTATACTATTGATAAAATGAAATCCTGATAAGAATTTTTTATTAAGAAAAAAATTTATCCATTTTAAAATATACTTATTGACAATATATTTCGACGGATCAACCGGCATCTTCAGGTCACTTAGTAATAATTAATTCACCTGTATTTAAATACAAAAATCGTGATTGTATAATCGATTGCATGAAATCACGCTAATCAAAAATTCTCAATAAGCTGGTTGAGACTGCCGATTGAACATTGATTTTAGGACAACGTGACCTAATTAACAATGCTTCACACGACACTCTCTCCTAATAAGTATAAATATATTACATTTTATATACATATTGTCAATAAAAATATTTTAAAATTGATGAATTTTGCTATTATATTATTAGTTGTGTTAGTTACAGCAATATTTAATTCATTGATTAGAATATTAATAAAGACAACTAATAAAATAATTTTATTATAAACACATTAAACTAATTTTTCTCTTCTTTTCTTTAATTACTAATTTAGACTCAAGCAAAAGATTTATATAAAATAGCACAATTAACTAATGAGTATAAAATAACTGATTAAGATATCACTTTATCACACTCAACTTTGCCTTCAGAACATATATGTATACTCCTTCTGTGCACTAGAAATTCCAGTCTTTCCCTGAGGATCACATACCTACACAGACGAAGTCTTAGAACCTATCGTACCGCACAATTGTTCGACGATGCCTCTCCTCCCTCGCCTTTCAGTTTTGAATTTGAACGCCCTCTGAATCGTCTGTGTCAAAATTTCTTTGCGACTTCTCTTCTAAATTAGTACTGAGGCTGCAGGCGTTCATTTCCACTCTCTTTGAACAGCCCCAAAACTGTTTGGTCAACCACTAGATCAGTTTATCTTCCAATTGTATTCTCAGTATATTTTACACTGCCAGACCTTGAAAGCTGCTTAGCGATATCTACTGAAAGTGCTAACCATCACCTCTGGGATCAAAGATCAGTTTTCTGTTGTGTGTTGCCATATGCATGATAGTTTGGTGACAGCGTTCCACAATTCTATTTTAACAGGGCTGGTAAACTAACGGAAAGCGCATCTTGACACCCATTCCGAATAGTAATTCAAGTATTGCAGCAGTCCTAAAATTGTCGAGCAGTAGCTCCAACGGAGGACCAACCTAATTAAATACTAAATTCAATGCAGTACATGTGCCCACGTTGCTTTCGAAGATGATTTTTCTCCAAACTATGAACCAAACCAGAGCCATGAATTTCCCTTCATGATGTGCATCACATCCATAAAAAACCTCTTCCACATTTCGTGAAACTCAACTAAGCTTCTTCCCTTTTACTAGAGAAAGATTATTCGCGTAATTATCTTCAGGAAACTTCATTCTGCACTCAATCAATTACTAACTGGGAAGTGGCTCAACTGCTGACCGACAAATGATAATAACTTCCGCCGTGTCAGTTTATTCGGTAACTCCACACTTATCTTCCAGATGCCAGCAATCTCACAACTACTCTATCTGAATACTCTGCCTCCATTGATCTTCAAACCCAAAACTATTGAATACCTCCACAACACGAACCACTGACACAAGGCTAGTGTCAACTATGATCTCGTCATAATACGAGTCATCAACTCCTTCACTTTTGGATCTATGATACGTATAATGACTTTTGGCTGCCATTTAAGTTAAAAACCCAGTTAAGTCAAGCACTGCATCGCTTCCTGGTGCTTAATCTCTTTGTAACATCATATGCTGCGAGCCAGCTTGATCTGGAGATATACCCGTCGCAAGTCTGAGTGACTTACTAAAAAGCTCTCTGCAGTGTTACTACGAATATTTTTTTTGTAGCCGGCGGTACATCACCTGGGGCACTTTTACTTTGGCTGTTAACAGCACCGTGATTATAAGTAGATCCCCATTTGTTTATCTTTGAATGGGATGAGCCCTACATTGTATTTCCACATTGTTAGTTATACGCTCACGTCTCTTTCATGGTGTTTAGAAAAAGTCTGTGCAACAGTAAGTCGCATAATCTATGACCGTGCTTCGTCGATAGAAAAAATTGAAAAAAGTTTTGATTCATTAATTATATCGTACTTTAATTCTTTGTTTCTTTATATTAAAAAGAGAATTATTATACAAAAAACCTTCAAAAATAGCATTTGTTTAATATCAATAAAGTATATTTACAAATGAATTATAAATTACCACATCAATTTAATACAAATCGTCAAATATAAATATCAAGAAACTGAAGATTAGAGATGAATAATGTTCGATATGTTGAAAGATATCTCCGCTATATATATTTCGACCATAAAGAGCGGGATTTGTGTATCTTATATACGTATTTCCGTCTATAAAAATTTTCGTAGGATACTTCAATTTTCCTCTGAAATCACTAAGGATAAATGTTACACCATACATTTCTGTTCTCCAATTATCAGTTCTAAATGCATAGTATATTGAACCATGCCACCCTGCTTGCCTGCACTTTTCGGGATCCCTCCTAAATTGATACTCGTAATACAATTTCATTGAATAAACTCGTTTTCTTATATCACCTCAAAACAATTTAAACAAGTTTTCTAAATATTTATTATAAATATTTATTTATATTATAAAATAAAAATATTAACTGTGGTTGTATAAAATGAATTACTAGCTTGAATATATTTAATATAAAATATTATATAATAAGTATAAAAATAAATTATTTTTGATTAAATGTTTATGTGTAGTTAAAGCATTTACTGTCTCTCAAAAAAATCGTATTCCAGTGATTATTTTACTCTAAAATATTCTTGGTGACTTTTCTTTCTAAGTAAGATTAAAATTTATAAGTAAATGTCTACTTTAATAAAAATATGTTTAAGTTTTTGCAAGAAAATATTTCTTTGTACTATTTGATTCTTATTTAAAAAAAATACTTTTTCACTAAGAAAATTACTTCGAATTGTTATAATCACTATTCTTATAGAAATAAGCAAAACTTCCTAAATATTCATGAAGGACTAATGGTCGATGCCAACAGGCATTTAGAAAATCTAATAGTACGTATATTTTATTATTTTGTAATGATCTCAAAGTAGATCAGACGTGCAAACTATTGTAGATGAGTGCTCAGATGGCCTTCACTAACAACATTTCTTCATATTTTAAAGTACTGAAATTCTATTAGCCAGTGTAAAAGGAAATTTTATTTTTTGGAAGAATTGACACCGGTCCTCCGCTTAGTTGGAGAGGGTTTGTGAAAAGTTTGGTTGCATTCGTAACGTCTCCAAAACAAAAGTGAGCAGATAAACATCCATTCTTCCTTAAAAAAAGATTTACTGAAATATTTTTTTTAACAATTTTAAATATTATTATCAGTTGATAAAAAGAGGATGGAGAAAAATGAAAACATATTCCTCCAACTATGGTAGTTACAATTAAGTTGTAAAAGTATGAATTTTCAGCAATATTCTTAATATCCGTCACTTTCTGATTTTTATTTATCGTTAAGTTTGAAATCGGATTTCAAGGCGAATAATTTTAACAGTGCTGACAAATTTGGCCGGATATCCTTTTCTAAATCAATGCCAAGTCATCTGAAGTTTTAGCAACTAAAATATACAAGTCTGAAAATAGATGACAAAGATGTATTCACAATGATGTATTCTTAGGCATGACTAAGAATAAATTTCTTCTATTTTTATTCACGCTGTTAAGTCGGTAAAAACTTAATTTTTTAACTTTTTAATATTTTGAAAAATGTTTGGAAATTAATTCATCCCTTATATCAGTAATTTCATGAGAAGTAAAAAAAATATTATGATAATAAATAGTTTACCAAATATACTTAATTCTTTTGTGTTTTAGATTTGTGCATGTCTAACATAATTCTTTTGACATCCTATTCACATATGATTCACAATGATTCCTTAAAAATTTTATGATCGATGTCAGATGCTGTGAACACATCACTCGGTTGAAAACAAAAATCCGTCACAGAATTGTCCAATTTTTATTTGTTCCAAATATTTATTATTATTAAAATTTTTCAATTGCCCACACGGGAATTTTTTCAGATTGCTTGTTGGTAGTTTTTTTCTGAAGCGGCATGGTTCGCCAGTCGGTGCTCACTGCATGCGAGCTGAATACTTGAGTTTGTTCAAGCACATCTAGCACAGATATGAATGTACACTGAAGCTTAAGCATGAATTCACAATTCTTTTACAAACTCATCTTCATCCAAGACATCCTGTAGCAGACGAGTATCTCTTGGATTGTATTTAGGATCACATAACTCGGACATCACATCCATTACAGTAGGCCTTCCACAATCTTGCAGACCATCGGATGTTTGATCGGACAGAGGCAAATTTTCCAATTTTTTTTGTCTGAATATTTAAACAACTTTTATTGAATTGAATTTTTTGAGAAACGTTTTATATTTAAATTTCATTGACTTAAAACCGAAACGATTCTTTTTTTAAAATTTTATTACTTAATTAATATATGTTTTTGCTAATTTCAGTTTCTTCAAAATTATTTTAGATTATTTTTGTAGTTTTTATTTATTTTTTGTTATTCTGATATCCATTTTCCAAATAATTCGAAAATGAACTTCACATTCCATGAAAATTGTATATTTCAAACTGACTGTCTTTCAAAAATATCATATTTTGATAATGGAAGGCAATATTCAAAGAAAAAATGAAAAGAACTTAGATAAAGAAATGATTCGGAATTTTTATCAGTGATTAAATAGTTAGACGAAGACATCTCTATAAAATAATAAATATAATTCTTTACCCAGTTTCTCTTCCAATTTATCGATCATTTGAACTCGAAAATTTGTGTCGGCATCTCTTTCCCAAAATAAAATATTCTTATATTTCACACCTCCCATCACAGTTCCTTCTAGAACTTCGAATGTTACATTTGCTTTTGTCAGTAGATTGTTCATAAATTTCAAATAATCACTCAGTTCCTTCATGCAACACAAGGGTACCATCAATCCTTTTCCTTTGTAGCACGACATTCTCGATTCCGAACATGTGAAGTTTATATCTTGTCCACTTGGAAAAATAACTCTATTTAACTCAAATTTCGAAACGAAATCAAACCACAGTATCATCTCAATAAATGATAAATCGTATTGTTTGACATGAAACATAACATCCGGACAAACGAAAAACTGTCCACGTTTTGATATGAATCTGTGAAAATCTCTAACATTAATACGTTATTGTGAGAATTTGTTTTTTGTTTTAAAATTTCTATGAAAAAAGATGTTCTTGTAATGAAAGGTGCGGGAGAATAGTCACAATACATGCAAGAGTTGAACGACATATCGTAACCTTCAATTAGCTTCAATGTGAACATTTTGACACCCATCTGATAACATGCTGTGGAGAACCTTCCATCTTCCAATCTCACACCTCCAGACGCAATCTCTATGTCAGTATAACTGAACATTTGAACGAGTCTCTCGATTTTCGACTGATTATCGAAATGGTAAATATTCGGAGCCCATAAAATATACGGTGTCGTAATTCTTTTGTTGGGTATTCAATGAAATTAACCTTTTAACTCTCTTGAGTTTTATAGTATAGACACGTAATCTGACTTTGAGTTCAGAGGGTTCTTCCATCTATTTGTATAATTTAAACAATTATTCCTCGCTTGAGGTTCAGCAAATTTTCCTTTCTTGAGGGTCGTCAACAAATTCAATCTCGAAAGAGATTCTTTAAATTTGTTTTCTCAGATATTCTCGCAAGAGACTTTAACAATTACATCTAGTTAAAATAAATAATAAACAACCAAATCTAGAAAACTTTATTGAGTAAATACAATTGACGACTAATAACAGTGGAAAGATATAACAATGGAGAATCTCGTTTATTTCTTTATACTCTTTCCTTTGATTGAAATCAAAAATATTTTAGATCTTTAAAAATATTTTAATGGATATGTCCTGTAAAATTTCAATTCCTAAATAATTTTTTTCTTTAATTTTAAATCATTCAATGATAAATTATTTTTAATAAAACTTTTCCATTGACAATTAAATTCAATAAACATGATTTATTTTAGATAGTGTTGCAAGATATATCAAAATCTTCTTCACAATATTTTTTAACTCCGAAGCTGTTATTTTAATAGTGATTTTTTAAAACCTACTTTTTATAAAAAAATATTTCAATTTAATTAGTAAAAATATTATCTATAAACTTAAATTTTTTCATAAAAAGTTATTTCATTTTAATCAGTAGAATATTATTTTTAATTTATCTCAAATATAAATATGATTCCTAATTTAAAAATATCAAAAATTTAATGTTCGCCAAAAAGAACCCCAATAATTAAATTAATAGTAATAATAATAATGCTGATAATAAAATAATAATGATAATAATAATATAATGAATATTTAAATAATAATTATGATGATAATAATAATGATTACATTGATAATTAATAATAAAGGATAATAATAATAAATTATAATTGTATTGATGAAATAATAGTAACGCCAATGACGACCTTTTCCAACCAAATCAGGAGCACCCCCATAATGAATTGGTCCCTGAGGAAGAAAGAAAACTTCGAATAAAGGGAAATATAATAATCATAATAATTTATATTAATGATCAAAATAATTGTAATAATAATTAATTATAAAATGATATTAATTTTAAACAATTGTCGATAGTAATAATAATATTATGGCAATGATAATAATACATTTATCGAAAGTCAAAATAATAATATTATTTATAAAAATAGTAATGATTACTAAAAATAATAGCTATCAATATATTACTAAAAATAAATATTACTAAATTTGCTTTTTTACATATTTTTTTATTTAATTACGTTATATCCCTAATATCTTCCACGCGTCCTTGAGCGCTAGCTCAAACAATCTAAAGCTAGAAAGGGATCAGATATCAAAAGAAATTTCAGTTTTATAATTATTTATAATTATTATATATTTTTGTTTTATTTTTACTTTTACAGGGCTCAATACGCAAGGGTGAATGATTTTATAAGTGTGTTTTTAATATTTTTAATTTCAGGATCTCTACACTTTCAACAATTTTTAAAACGTCATTCGTTTTAATATTTCCTTTCAAGATTTTGACATTATTCTTCTTGACATTTAAATCACAATTCTCACTAAACAGAGAAAGTAAAATGATTCGAGATTTATTATATGAAGTTTGAATTCCTCCAACAATGTCAGATATTTCCTTACAACTTTCGACAGATACGATGAACGTAAGAACCTCCTCGAAAGGTCTTTTATTACATTTCATGTCGACTTGTCCGAGATTATACAGAGGATGATCTATCACTCCAAGATGTTTCTCTAAACACACGTCAAACAACTGACCGCTTTGATTCATTTCTTTAATTTTATTCCATTTGATCTCAGAATCCTCTACATCAATTTCCTCTGGTATCAGCGATAGAACCTCCACCAACTCTTTCTTCGCAATTTGACTTCGAGAATATCGAAGTGCCTTCAATAAATGCCGTTTAATATGAAGATGAAGATATTTTTTTTATTTGGATAAATATTTATTTTTCAAACTTATTTCTCTTTATTTATTTTTTCGGCATTCGAAAAGTTTTTCAGTTTTGTTTTTAGAATATAAATAAATAAAATCATGATAACTGTATAAGATTGGATTAATTTAAAATAGTTCATATATTTTGCGATGTATTGTATCTTTTATATAAAAATCTGTTGTGTCTTAAAGGAGAATTATCGAAAATATATTATTTAAAAAATCCCTTAGAAATAAATTTCCTTTATCCTTTTATTCTTAGTTGATTCTCCTTTTGTGTAACAAATATCACAAAAATGTGGTAATAATGAATTAATACAGTTATTATTAGTATCTTTTGTTATCCTTGCCCATTCCTTTTATATAGACGGATTGTCTAAAGTCACCGTCTTTGTTAGTTTTTTTACGTATTTCGTAAGATGTTTCCCCCAGGCAGTAAGCATGATCAATCGGTTTATATAAATAGATAAAGTATTTCATCTGAGTCCATAAATTTGCTCAAGGTTAAGTCAGATCTTTATTGTTCGGCCTCAAAATTGGTAGAAAAGAAGCAGATAAGAAAGAATGTAACTGATTTTTGAACACAATTACTTCCTACATCGTACCAGAGAGACTGCTCATTACCATTGAATGAAAGCAACTACTGTCTCATCTGGACATGGATTCCTTTAAAGAATTGTTGTGAAAAATCTCATTCTTGAAGATAACATGTGTCCAGAGATGGAGAGACCTGTCATATCTCTTTTGTACAGGAGAAATAATTTGTCATATTCTTAAGTGCCATGAAACTTTCATGTTGGAAATCTTTTTTAGTAACCAAGTTTTTTCAAATATCGGCATGCAGTTATCACAGACACAGAACAATCTATTTATGTTGAGAGTACATTATTGATAAGGGCACATAATATTGTTAGTAATACAATAATATAATAGTAATGCGACCCTTCCGATTTATCAGCTTCCTATTTAATTCTCACCTCAACCAAATTTTGATAATTATTTAGTTTTCTGAAGTATCCCCAGGAGTTAAGACTTGATAATTTAAACATACATCGTCACGCTCCAATTTGGATGTTACTATATGGAATGGCGTCGAGATGCAATTTACGTCCACTAATTGACTCTATCTCATCGAATAACCAGGTGCGTGGCAGCCCGTAGTGAAAAAGCGGTCAATGATATGGTGGCGTTATACAACGCTACCCCAAACTCAAATTAAATTTAATTAATTAATTAATTAGTTTACCGAAGGTAGAACAATCTCTTCTAAAAGAATGTTAAGATAATTTTTATATTAGGAATTCAATCATCGAAGATTAGTTCCTTTATTTGACCACTTTTATCCCGTTTCATATCTCCGGTTTATAGATATTTTCCATCTTAGATTCATTTAGCGATGGTTAGTAATAGCCCAATAACGCAGCTCTTCTATTTTAAAATCTCCATCAAATTAAAAAAAATCATTCATAATGACATAATATCATTGCTAAAGCTCTTTTAATACATATTCACAGAATTCCATGCCTCTACCTGGATTATTTTCTTTGTATGCTTTGTTTTATGTATTTTTTATACTATTTATTTGGTTAAATGCACCAGATATCAGATAAAATAATATCCCTTTAGGGGCTGTCAAAAACGACGTCACGCATGAGGGGGAGCAGAATTTTGTGATGAAGTGTGATGAGAAGGGGGAAATGGGTTTTGTTAAATGTGACTTCACTTTTCCAATAATGCCGATTTGGATGATTCCTACTTTGTGAGAATATTTTTGAAAATATTAATAACATATAAATTCAATAGACAAATGGCGATTTCTATCACTTATTTACTAATTACGTTTCTAAAAATCAATTTAGTATAAATTTGCAAAATTTCGTTATCATCTGAATCACGGTTTGTCGGTCAAGCTCAAATTCTACTGCGATCATATATATACTGATAAAATGTGAAATGGCGAAGGAACAGTGAATGAATCCTCATAAAGTTAAGGTCAATCTGCGTAGTTCTGGCGTGATCGCCATGTGAGAAGTGGTTGCAACATCAATATCTGAATTCATTTTTCAACACCAAAAGTTATTAATATAACAACAAATCACATATTTAAACAAATTTTTCTGTTAATTTTATTATCTCGCCACAAATTAATCTATTAAATTTTTTTTTGATTCAATTTTTAAAATCTTGTAAATTTATTAAATACGTTTCACATTAAAACTAAAAATTTATTTAAAATTGTTTCATAACTTATATTACAATATATAAATTGTTATGCCTGTAAAAATATTTTTATTTATTAATATTTAATATTTAATGGTTTTCTTATCATTTTTAATTTTCAGATATTTAATAGATACATTAAAAAGATATATGTTATTTTTAAATAGATATTTAATTTTTTATGATTTTCTTTTATTATATCATTTTTAATTTTTTAAAATATTTAAAAAACACATTAAAAACATATTTTTTTAAATAAGTATTTGATTTTTCAATAGTTGTTTTATTACATCATTTTTATTTTAAAATATTTAATAAGCATTTTAACATTAAAATATTTTACCTTTTAAATTAAAAAAATAATAAATTATTCTGGCAAGATGAAAATTTAAATTAACCCCCGCATCGAGACGGTTCTGTCTGTGCAGCGCTTTCGTCGAAAGGCATCGGGAGCCAAATTAATTGACCGAATGTTAAATCAACACAGAATTCGAAACAATAAATAATAAATTATTATAATTACAATTTAAAAATTAAAACAGAAACTTTCAAAGATGAATATTCAGCTCACCCGTCATATATCTTTTTATTATTGTTAAAATAATGCTTGAATAACGTTAGCGTGATTATTATTGAAAACTATTTCAAAAGTAATATTTATATGGCAAAGTATATCTGTAAAACAATTGTTGTAGAACATTTTTCGATTCTAATTGATCATCATCAACAATCAACTATTCATTTTGAGAAAATATATTAATTTACATTATAAAAGTATATGAATCATTTAACTTATTGGATGATAATTTTAATTATTTTAAAATAAGTTTGATAAATTAATTGAAAATATTTAATATTGAGATATACTTTACCTTTCCGATTTCGGGTGCTAGATAATGGTTGAAGGGTCGGATTATTAACCAGCTATTAGCAACGATCGACCTAGTTAATTTTATATTATTTATCGCAAGCTAATAAAGCAATAAAGTTGATATTGATTATTTTTTAATAACTTTTTTGTAAGCAAATATATTATCACTAAATAAATATGTTTGTTGACTTCTGGAGAGGCACTATCTAGAACTCGAAAGACAGCATTGGGCTGATGACTTCGGTTTACTGATAATAAATTATTAATTATTAGTGACTTAGATAAATGCACATTTAAAAAATTGGCGAAATTTATTGCAATTATTGTTTACTTTTGTTATATAATATCTTTTATTACTGTAGAAATGGTTCATCTACGTTTCATAATCTTCATCACTTTGCTATTTGATACTCGTGAAGAGTCACTAAGTAAATATTAACTGCATCGTGCACTTGAGGAATATTTTAAATTTGGTATGTTGAAATTGGTTTGTTGAATTTTGTATGTTGAGTTTAGTATTTGGAAATGTGTTTCTCCCACCCGGATGGAAAATTGATATTTTAGATGTTCACGATAAATAATTATTCGAGTATAATTTGCATTTTAAAGTACAGTATAAGATAGTTAAAAAACTTTCAAAATATTAAATCGTTTCAAATATTCATATTAAGAATTTAAATAAAGTAAACAGCTTTTAACTAAGTTTCAAATTAAATAAATGTTCTTTCTTTACATAAAATCATTTTTAAATAGAATTAATATGTAGATAAAATTATTAATAAAATTACCAAATTTGAACTGTAAAAATAAAATCTGAAAATAATGAAAAATTTGTTCGAATAATTGTTTATTAAAAAACATTAACTAAAAGTTATCAATTTAGAACGATGTCGAATTTGCGAAAGCTTTCCTGAGAGTTGTCCAAAAGACAATTCTAACTGTATTGAAAATAAAAGTTCGAAAAGCCATGTTGGTGTTCTTAATAACATTCTTGTCGTATCGGAGGATGTTTAATGAAGGTAATATTTATGTATGGACGCTTTTAAAGTATCAAATAGCAAAAAAAGTAAAGTATGTAACTTAGATGAACCATTTTGAGAGTATAAAAAGATATTGTGTAACAAAAACAAACAATAATTACTTCGAAAATTAAAATTAATTCTATTATTATGTTATTCAGTTCATTAAAAGTCAAAAGAATATACATAAAAAACTATTTAAAGTTTTAATACATTAAATATATCGTTTTATAAATATAGAAAACAGAATTATTATACAACAAAAACTTCAAAAATAGCATTTGTTTAATATCAATAAAATGTATTTACAAAGGAATTATAAAATACCACATCAATTTAATACAAATCGTCAAATATAAATATCCAGAAACTGAAGATTTCCTTCGCCAACAAAATTATCCAAACATCCATGGAACCCGGGTCTTGGACATTTCGCAAAGTTTCCTTTAAACAAATTTTTATATTCTTTATGTGATATTCCTAGAGCTGAATAATGTTCGATATGTTGAAAGATATCTCCGCCATATATATTTCGACCATAAAGAGCGGGATTTGTGTAGGTTATGTACCAATTTCCGTCTATAAATATTTTCGTAGGATTCTTCAATTTTCCTCTGAAATCACTAAGGATAAATGTTACACCATACATTTCTGTTCTCCAATTATCAGTTCTAAATGCATAGTATATTGAACCATGCCACCCTGCTTGCCTGCACTTTTCGTGATCCCTCCTAAATGGACACTCGTAATACAATTTCATTGAATATCCTTGTTTTCTTATATCGTCTGAAAATAATTATTACAAGTTTTGTAGAAACGTAAAAAATAAAACTTTTAATTTTTTTGTAAAATTATGAAAGGAATTATAACAAGGTTGAGTATAAAATAAAATATTTTATAATAAATATAACAATAAATTAGTTTTTGATAAACGTTTGTTCGTAGTTATAACATTTAAGGCCTATCAAAAGAAACCATCCTTCAGTCTTTCATTTCTTGAGGACGAACAAAAAATAGTATAATTAATTAATTTAAAAACATTTTACTTCAACATTAGAATCCTGAATTAGGCCAAAAAATTAATGTAAGTAATAATTCTGAAGAATATGAGTTCTCAACTAAGTTTAGGAAACTTACACTTAAGAACGAGTTGATTTCAAAATTTCCACGGAAAAAATCCACAAATAATTCAGAAACTGTAAATTATGGATCTCTAAATCAAATGAAGTATTACCATATTGAGCCGTTGAATCAAAACTTATATTTGTGAAGAAATGCTAAACATTTCCCGAATCTTGCATCTTATACAAGAAAATATTTATCTATACCCTCTACCAATGATCGCTCTGGGCGTGACTTTTCAGTAACAGGAAATATCGTAAACATGCAACGGAGTAGTTTAAAACCTAAAATTGTAGAACTTTAATTGTATTTGTTACCATATGTATACTTGTTATATTCTTATTAATGTATTTGTATAATTAGTAAAGAATTTTAAGAAAAAGAGCAATGTTTAAAATGAGCAATGTTTAAAATTTAGAATGGTGATTCTCCCACCCAGATGGAAATTGGTATTTTTTTATTAAAATTTAAAGTGATTGACTATTCGAATATAATTAAAATAATTATTTTAATAGTTCCTATTTTTAATTTAAAAATTAAAATTAAGTTTAATTTTTTTAGTAAAATTTAAATTAAATGTATTTTTAATAATTTGATGATATTTTTATGATTTTGTGATTTATTGAGAAATGGTAAAAATTATTATTTTTAATTAACATTTTTTAGATGTTACATATTTTTTAAAAAATGACTTGCATTGTCCTATTCTTATTTATGTATTTGTATAATTACTAAAGAATTTTTAGAAAAAGAGCAGTGTTTCTGAAAAATAAAACTAGTATTAATGTCGACGGTATAACCGTCATCGTCAGGTCTCAAAAAAAATTTTTAAATCTGCTTACTGAACAATCTAAAATCACCTGTTAGATTAGAGAAAGCTGATACATTATTTAAGCAACGGATTAAAGATATCACTTAATTACACGATCTTCATGTAATTAATTTTGACATAGTCAAAAGTCTATTCCTAACAGTAGAATTGAGTAGAACACACTCAATAAAATTTTAAAATTCTGTGTACTCGTTTTAAAAACTATTGGGAGAGGGTGGCATGTGAAGCACTTTATATCAGATCTTTAGATCCTAAGATTAATGTGCAAACAGGTCTCTCGAAAACCCTATTGAGCGTGTTTAGATGACATAACAATCCATTGATGACAAAATCACTGCTTGCCTTGATAAACAATTTAAAATTCATTTTTTTCTTTTTTTGTCTTTAAAAATAAGTTGCCATCATTTTTATTTTTTTGAAAAGTAGTATTATAAAGAATTTATATTCTTGATAAGAATTTCAGTTTTTATTTAAAAAAGATATAAAGTTTGGTGCACCGGTGCGCCAGATCTCAAAAATCAGTGTATTGCCCAGCCATACTAATTATTTAATATTAATTGTTTAATCAAAATATTTGAAATTAACTAGCCATGGTCCGTTCACGTTGCGCCGCCATGCAGTAGTTTACAAAATAGAAAATTATTTTGATGAATTTTTTTGAAATTGTCAGAAACATTTTTATTACAAACGTTTTTTTAAATTTCAAAAACTTTACTGTATTTTTTAAAAAAAATTGTTTCAAAAGAAATTTTAAGAATTTTCAAATTATAAAACAGGAACAGAAATATTCGAATTTCACTGGTTAAAAATATAAAAATACATCTCATCAGTTTACTAATAATTTTTAAAAAAATAATTTATAACTGCTAAACTTTATTAGAAATTTTCAATTTTTAGTTTGAAATATATTTTTAAACTTTCAATCAAAATACAAATTTCAAAATAACTCTTTATTTATTTAAAACTGCTAAATAACTGCTAAATAAATAAATAAATAACTGTTGTTATATTTCTTTTAAAAAGATATTTTATTATTGTTGGGAGCGTTCATAAAATATAAAATTTTTGAAGCTTATCAAATTATTAATTAAACAATTACATTCCGTAAAATATTGTTATAAATATGTTAAAAAATAAGATTTTCAGAAATTTAATGTAAAAATTAATTTAAGTAAGAAATAAAATAAATTTTACGGTAGATTTATTAAAAGATTAATGTAAAGATTTATTATAAAGTAAAAAAAGTTCATTTCAAATTTGATGAAAATATTTATTTGAAATAAAATAAAAAGTAATTTAAGTTTGATATTTTATTTGCGAAATAAAAGTAAACTAAACCATTTTGGTAACTTTTAAATCAAAGTAAATTAAAAATGTGGTTATAATTTTTTTGGGAAAATGTAATTATAAATTTTTTGGAAATTAAAATTGGAATTAAAAAATAATTATAAAACCATTAAATCGACTTAAATAAAAAATGCGATTTTAATTTTTTTTTGAAAAATGTAATTGAGAAACAGGAAAATTTAAATGTACCATAAAATTGAAAAATTAATAAAAGACGTAACAAAATCTTTGTGACAAAATTTTAATTCACTGTAATTTTTTATTAAAGAAAAATAGAATTTTAATTTGTAAAAAATATATATATTAACCATATTTTTATTTTTATCTATTTTTATTTATATTGGTTGTGTAAAAAGAAAGTACAAAAGTTCCTCAAAAATATTTGTTTAAAAAGTTCAAATTGTTATAGAAATAAATTTTTGTGTTCATGAAAATGTCTTTTGAGCAAGAACCCAATAATTATATTTTTCGATTTTAAGTAAAACTTTTGATTGTTTCTATGTCAATAAGTAAAATTTAATATAAAATCAAGTTGATATTGATGAAGTATAAAAATTTTGGGAAAACAAAAATTTAAAAAAAGAAAGATTAATGAAGAAAATTTAAATGAATTTATTTTTAAAATTTCTTTGTTTTTTACTAAATTTTGAAATTTAATAATAAGAAATTCAAGAATAAAACAAATTATGCAAATTTTTAAAATTCAGTTTGTTGCTCAGTGCATTGATTTTTTGCGTACAATCAACTAGGTCCTAGAGGGAACATTGTGAACTAGTAGTTTATATTTAATTGTTATAACTAGGACAATTTATTTTGGAAATATTTTATAGAATAATTTTTAAATACTTGTTAAGAACATTGAGACAATTTTCAATAGAATTTTTATTACTTTCAAATTTAGAGTCATCACAACTCTCAGAAGATCGTTCACCGTTTCACATCGCTCGAATTGGTTCTTTTATTTCTTTTTTTAATCACGATTATTCAAACAATTTTTCTAAATCTTTTTAAAATATTTAATTTTTAAAAATATTAATTTAAAATAATAATTTTAAAAAAATCTTTATAAAACTTTAAAATGAAAAAAAAATTTATTCAAATCTAATTAAATGCTTTTCTTTTTGTTTTTTTTTAAAAAATATGAAACCTAATTTTAATTATTAATTTTAAAAATATAAACTTATCAAATTATTATTTTAATTATGTTGATAATCATTGTAAATATTCAAAAATACCAATTTCCATCTGGGTGGGAGAATCAACATTCTAAATTCAGCATACTCAAATCAACATACAGCATCAATACATTTACACATTCAAACAATTTAAAGTATTCCTCACAATACTCATTTTATCAAAATTTTAAATATTTTGGAATATTTACAAATAATTCAAAAAACATTCTTAGGTCAATGTTATTTAATTTAATTATTGGGTAAATTAAATTTTCTTGGTGATTTATTTATTATTTTAGCATTTAAAAATGATGCACGAAAAAGCGAAGAAAAACTGCAAGCAATATAATGAGGATTATCTGGCGAACGAAGCAATAAGACCTTCAAAACTGAACGAGCATTTTAGTAAACTGCATTTCAATACAACTGACAAATATTTAAGTTATTTTAAAGATATGTACCCCCAGAGGACAACTTTAGCAGACATTTTTTATACTAAGGCACATTAAAATTACAATGGCATGTGAGTCTCTTACAACGTTGTCCTCCTTATTTCTAAGGAAGGCGAATCCAATTCAATTGTGGAGACTTTGATAGCTACAAGTACTTGTGAATTAATGAGAGGTGTTGTAAATAAATATCTCAAATAAATTTTAGAAGTTATCTCTTTCAGTATTAGTACTGTACGGAGAGGAAACGACGTAAATTAGCAGCGATAAGGAGAATTCTCAGCAATATTTTTTGTAATATTGAATTTAGTTTGTAAATAGACTAATCAGCTTTGTCCAACTATGACTATTTGCTTTTTGCTTATGTACGATTTATTAATAAAAGGCAAGTACATCAGTAATTCTTATTTGCTGACTCAATGATACTCCCTCTAGAGACACTCTATTTACACTCAGGGAAAGAGGTTTTGGATGAAAAAATATTAATGAAAAATATCTAAGTAATAACAACAGATGATGTTGCATCTATAATGAGGCTTTATCGAGGTTTTATAGCATTTCTCAAGCGAGTAGTTCCGAAACGAAAGGCCAATCTCAACCCTTAGAAGCTAAAACATAACAAAGTCTGAAGACCTCTCTCTCCCTCGTAATTGCGGATGTTATCATAATTAAATTCCCTCAAATAAACTCGATAATTGTTAATGCATGATTAAATAGTTAGACAAGGAAAAGTTTTTATAAAATAATAAATATAATTCTTTACCCAGTTTCTCTTCCAATTTATCGATCATTTGAACTCGAAAATTTGTGTCGGCATCTCTTTCCCAAAATAAAATATTCTTATATTTCACACCTCCCATCACAGTTCCTTCTAGAACTTCGAATGTTACATTTGCTTTTGTCAGTAGATTGTTCATAAATTTCAAAGAATCACTCAGTTCCTTCATGCAACACAAGGGTATCATCAATCCTTTTTCTTTGTAGCAAGACATTCTCGATTCCGAACATGTGAAGTTTATATCTTGTCCACTTGGAAAAATAATTCTGTTTAACTCGAATTTCGAAACGAAGTCAAACCACAATATCCTCTCAATAAATGACAAATCGTATTGTTTGACATGAAACATGACATCCGGACAAACGAAAAACTGTCCACGTTTTGATATGAATAAATCTGTGAAAATCTCTAACATTAATACGTTATTCTGAGAATTTGTTTTTTGTTTTAAAATTTCTATGAAAAAGGATGTTCTTGTAACGAAAGGTGCGGGAGAATAGTCACAATACATGCAAGAGTTGAACGACATATCGTAACCTTCAATTAGCTTCAATGTGTACATTTTGACACCCATCTGATAACATGCTGTGGAGAACCTTCCATCTTCCAATCTCACACCTCCAGACGCAATCTCTATGTCAGTATAACTGACCATTTGAACGAGTCTCTCGATTTTCGACTGATTATCGAAATGGTAAATATTCGGGGCCCATAAAATATACGGTGTCGTAATTCTTTCAACAATTTTTAAAACGTCATTCGTTTTAATATTTCCTTTCAAGATTTCGACATTATTCTTCTTGACATTTAAATCACAATTCTCACTAAACAGAGAAAGTAAAATGATTCGAGATTTATTATATGAAGTTCGAATTCCTCCAACAATGTCAGAAATTTCCTTACAACTTTCCACAGACACGATGAACGTGAGAACATCCTCGAAAGGTCTTTTATTACATTTCATGTCGACTTGTCCGAGATTATACAGAGGATGATCTATCGCTCCAAGATGTTCCTCTAAACACACGTCAAACAACTGACCGCTTTGATTGATTTCTTTAATTCTATTCCATTTGATCTCAGAATTCTCTACCTTAATTTCCTCTGACATCAGCGATAGCACCTCCATCAACTCTTTCTTCACAATTTGACTCCGAGAATATCGAAGTGCCTTCAACAAATGCCGTTTAATATGAAGATGAAGAGATTTATTTGTCAAATATCTCTGAACATTATAATTGACATTTGAAGGTTGAAAATTGAATTTTTTTAATATTATAATGGCTATTAGGACGAAGGAAAATAGAAACAAAGTTTGGCATCGTTTTCTGATCATCATCATCATAATTGATTTGTAAGCGTTTGCAGTACAAAATGGATACATAAATATCTGCAGATATATATTTATGTATATATATGATGATCGTTATGCGAATTTTAAAATAGAAAAAAATAATCTCTATAACTAAAGTGATTCAAAAAAATGAATTTTCTAATTTTCTATAAATATCAACATTTTTCTCAACCAATCAGATCAATGTTTGATCATGAATAATTTTATTCTTCTCTTTTGAAAGACACGAAAATAAGTTTGTTCGGGAAGACAAAATCTCACCAACAAACAGAACGATTCCTTCACCGATGGAGTCCTGCAGGATTCTCGAAGGGGATCTGTGTAAATATTTTCCCTCAAAAAATATTGATATTTTTTTTAATTTTAAATTTGACTTTTGTTTCATTTTTTTCTTTTTCTTTTCTGATTTTCTTTTAATCATTTTAGTCTTTCAGAACTTTATATATATATAT
>MQRK01244936.1:20614-42662 GCA_001938485.1 Girardia tigrina
ATATATATATATATATATATATATAAATCTATTTAAATTTATTTAAGAATCTATTTTGAAATTAAATTAGTTTCCAACTATAAGACTTAAAATGTTAATCCATCATAGTGGTAGGAGTGACATAATTCAAACATTCCTTACAATTGAGATTAAGATTTTAAATGTTTAAAATATATTGGAATAATTTCATTTGTAATGCCTAGAAATTGTGATATTTGTTCTAGTGATGTTTTTTACTGTGATATTTTGTCGTAGAACGACATATATGCATCCATGGAATTTAGAAACCTGTTTTTGAAGGCTTTTTATTCAATCAACTTTCTTCAACCTTTGCACATTTACTCATTTTCGATGTCAATAAATGATTATGTGAAAATTTGATCAAATTAGTAAATCAAAAAAAAAAGTTTATTGCAAAAAATGTTTTACGATTATATATATTATCATAACTATATTATCATTGAAAAATGCAGTTCTCCGTTGAATTTCCGCTAGTATGCGTATGAAAAAAGACAAAAAGGATATTCCAGTATGTGTTGATTTCCGAAAATTAAATAAAGCCACAATCAGACCAGCATTTCCAATACCAAATGTAGAAGAAATATTAAATACATTTAATGGAGCGAAATACTTCAGCACGGTCTACATGGGGAGTGCATATCATCATGTTGAATTAGAGAACATATTTTTAAGCATCTAATGCATATCTATACACGCCGAGAGAAAATAAGGGGTCCGGATTAAATCTGTACTATTCAATCATTGGCCCACAGTTTTCAGATGATCGCGTGTAGTGATACAGTGACTATGAACTCAGCGGTCTTCTCTCTCTAGAGAGGTGCAACAGGTCCCCGAAATTGGAACTTATTTTCAACGCAGGAACCACTTCGGGGAAGATCAAGAACTGGTGGACGAAGATAAAGTTTTTCATACATAAGATTAAAAAACTGCACCAAATTGATGTGAATCTGGTGCAGAATGAACAAGGAATATATCTCCGTCTCTACCAATCCCTTAAATGGGCATGGAGACTTTCGAATGGGGAGACGGAGATTATAAGAGATGAAACGGACGAGAACATACTGCTCATGGACCTCCTGAAGGACAGTGTCACCAGGACTTTAAGAAGACTGATAGAGAAATCCTGGACACACAAATGGACGAAACAAAGCACTGCCGGTCGATTTGCAAGTTTGATTTCTACAATTAACTTCCATGGCGCTGTTTATGAGGGGGTTGAATTACAGTCAGTAGTATTTCTATCAAAAGGCGATGACGTACTCAGTCCCTGTTAATTACCACCCATGCAGTACAAGGAACAGGTCACTGTCGTAGGTGTCGTAATGATAAGGAAACACTTGCCAACGTGTTGATTGAGTGTCGGTTTGGTGAGGGTTTCTGGATGTATAGGCACAACACGGTCCTCAAATGTGTAAGAGAGCAGATCACTCAGTATCTTGATTGCACAGTGCACATAGATTCTGAGTGTCAATATGCACCTTCGAGAGACCGAGTAGACTTGCAAGTTTATGTGCCAGGATCAAAGACCCTATATCTAATTGAAGTAAAATGTCCATATGATGTGAAAAAGAACATGAACAACGCAACACCAGGAATCTAGAACATTGCCAGAAATAGGAGGAAATTTGCCGTTGGGCAATGCCGGAAACCAAGGTGCACACTCTTCAGGTGGGTGCTTTAGGAACTTGGTCGAAGAGGAGCACCGATATATTGACAACTCTGAAGATCCCACTAAAGATGATACGAAGAATTACAATTGGCTGCTCTGTATCAAATTTTAAATACTCAGTAGCACAATAGACATATCACTGGAACGGTGTGATCCTTGGAGTCAGAGGATAAGACAGATAGTGATAGAGGACATAGAAAAACCTCAGGAATCGATGCTCATGATGGAAGAAAGAGATTATGAGCAGAGCAGAGATCCAGCAGCCTGAATGCACTCCGACAGTCATATAACTTTAGGATTCTAGTACAACAAGGGGTGAAGAAGATCAAGTCCCGGATGACGAATCATCTGACGACGAAGCATATGTCTCCTTCCCATATGGAGCGCAGGTTGGAGACTCGTCTGAGGATGAAGACAACCCATTATGGGAGGAAGAATTATCTTCCGATGATGAGTTGATAAGGTGATGAGTAGAAGTGTCGGGCTTGGTGGAAACGATCACCTAATTTAAGAGTATGGAGGAGGCCGCGAGTAAAGAATCTCCGTGAAATCCAGGGCACATGTTGAAGACGGCTTCGGACTGAAACATGGTGCGAATGAATTTATATAACAACCGGGCACTTTTGCTCACAGACAAAAAAAACCAACAGCCACGTTAGTAGTTATTTGATTGACAGATATGAAAACTATCACGGGGCCTTTGACTAGAGTCAGGTCAGGCAAGCTGTCTGCTACAGGTACCATGTAAACCTGTAATACCTGGCCCATGGTCGAATAGTTGGCGACTAAACCGGCTCCCACACCCAGAGCAACCTGAGTGAAGAGGTGTGTGGACACCTGGTAGTATTAAAAACAAAACCTAGCAAAGGGCGGATAAGCTCCTTGGAGGCAACGACCATCCATACCTGGAGAAGTACCACCAGGTTCCTTGCCTACTGAGACACTCAAAAGTATGCAAAACCAAGCCATTGCTTGTGCATAATTAAGTGCAACCTCGGCCCAAAGGCTACGGTATCAAAAAAATTCCATAAATAGTATTAACAACATCACAATTTGAATGCAAACATTTATTTAAAACACAAACAGATTCTTCACAACAATTTTCAGAGGTCATCTTTCTTTGATTGATATAGTTTTTGATTAATATATTCAAATATGAAAAAATCAATGAATAGGAAATTTTAATATTTCATTTTAATTTCTCATAATTTTATTGGATAAAAAGACATTATGTAATTTTTTCAATAAACATTAATTTTTAAAATATATTACATTTAATAAGTTAAAATCGTTTACTAAAAATATTATTAAAATTCATAATTATCAAACTTTAATTAATTAGTACTTAAAATTAATATCATTAAATTAATTTCATTAGATTCAAATAATTAATCAAATAACATACCAATCCCATCTGAGTAGGAGAGTCACAAATCTAAACAGCATACAAACAACAAACTTAAAACATTCCAAATTATCCCTCACAATGAAAATATAAAAGTTCTTTTATAACCTCAATTTTATCATTTCGAACTTTAGAATTTTTCAGTTAACATTAATATATAAATAAACTCATGTCATAACAAATACAACTATTTTCTTTTTGATGAGCCACATGTATATTTTACATGTTTATATGACCAGCATGAATAAGTAAATATTTTCAACGATAAAACAAGTTAGTTATATCAATATTTAAAATCATACTAACTCAGTAAATATAATTTAATTATACACAAATTTAAACAAAATTGATCTTCTTTCCTTTAACTGATTATTTGTGTATAAATTGTAAAAAAACAGATTTAATATATAATCAGTTAAAACTGCAAAATTTCTTTTATACAATAATTCGAATTTTGATTTTATAATTTAATTAACTTAATTTGCAATCATTTCAAAATTATATAATATTATGGATTTCCTCTTTTAGCTAGTATCAATAGTAACGGTTGAATCGTATTACAATCTTTTATTATAGTGTTTCGACTTAATTGTTGGAACTTATGGATAGCCATTTCTAATTGTAGCGACGGGCGGTGTGTACAAAGGGCAGGGACGTAATCAGCATGAGTTAGTGACTTGTATTTACAAGGAATTCCTCGTTCAAGTGGGATAATTTCAATCCACTATTCCTGATTGATTACATCCAGTAACATTTGATCGTGAATTTTTGAATTTCCAAGGAAGTGCTTGACAAAATATTCTTTTTACAACTATTTTTCTTTAATCTTGCTTATAATTTTTTGCATAATAGTTTTGTTTTTGACTAAATCTTTAAGCAGTATTTATAGCTGCTTTCTTTTTTTGTCACTCAATGTGCTCTGTGAATATCATAAAAAGTAGTATTGTTTTTGTTAGGGGATTTTGATGAACTTTAAATTTTTTAATATTGAAAATGTAAACTCATATTTATAGTTAAAATAAGTTCACATAATTTTTACATAAGGTTTTAGGAAATCAATTTGAAAAGGGAAATTCTAATTGAAATGAATTTTTATAATGGAAGTTCAAAATCGGACAACTTAAATAAATATTTTTATGAAATTAATTTTACATTAGAATCCCATTAAAATATTTTATAATTAAAGGTTTAAAAATCATATTTAAGTTAAGTAAAAATTGTAAAAAACAAAATGTAATTTATACAAATCTTTTAAATAAAAATCACTTATATCGATATTTATATTTATATTTAGAATTTTAAAATCTGGTTTATGCAAACTGAAAATATTGTTCCTCATAAATTTGTTTGTATAATGGAATTTGTAGTAGAGGCAAAATTTAGTCATGAATCTTGATCTTAATCTTGAACCAAATAGTCCTTAACCTTGAATTATTTGATTTTAATTTTAATTTATTTTTAAATGACTCCCATTTTATAAAATGCTTGATTTTAAAATTATTTTACATAATTTGCAGTGGTGGTCTGAAACTTAAATCGATACATGTTTAAAAAAATAAAAATTGTATTGTACATAAGAAATTTAAAAAAATGTATTGAAATATATTAAAAATTGATATTGTTTTTAAAAAATTTATCTTTACAAAAATATAATAGAGTTAATGTTATTAAAAAGTTATAAAATAAAATTTTTAAAAAGAACAATTTTATTATACTTAAAGTAGGAAACCAATAAATTTTAAAGGTAAAATTTAAGTAAAATAAATTTTTTAATAAAAATTAAATGAAAATGAAAATTTTGTTCGAATTGTTAATATATAAGTAGGGATAATTATGGGTCAATCGCAAATTTGTTTTTTTGCAAAAAATGACTAATTAATAATTCAAATAGTAAATTTTCTCATTGATTCATGTATTGTCATCGGAATTAAAAATGAGGGGAAAATTCCTGTTCAATGGAAACATGAGTTTGTGGAACATATATTTATAACACATTTATATAGGAAGCTCACATTAAAAAATGAGTTAATATAAGCATTGTAAAAAGCAGATAAGATATCAAGTTTCACGTGCTTTGCTAATCAGGAAAAACAACAATCTCTTCAAACAGGTTATTAAAGAAGATAAATTTGTTGAACAATAACTTTCGTCTCCTCAAATGTGAATAAGATGGACATTCTAACATGAGTACAAGTGTACAGCTGGTTTACTGATTCCAAGACTCCGGACAACGTTAAAAGTCAAGACAAACAGAAATCTACATTTATTATGCAAATACAACCTTTAAACTGATTCAATTTGCAACTAAACAGGAAATCACTTCTGAAAATGAACTTGGTTTTTTGATCAATTAAAAATAAATGTGAAAGACAATCAAAATATAAATAATCAGCAAGTTGAAACATTTTTATCATCTCTTTTTCTAAAATCAATTCGTATAAGAAAAAAATGAAAATGGAAAATCAACCACAAAAAAATACTAAGAATAATAAAAACGAATCCAAAATTGACTAACGATTCCAAAAATTGGTTTTTAGTACAAAACGTATTTAAAATTAGGTCAAAGGTTTGAGATAAACTTTTACATGGAAAGATTTTGGTCAATAGAGTGTTCAAAAGTTGTGAAAGGTTTACTTCTGTTTCTTTTGTAAAGTTTTTCATCATGATTTCATTATACGCAATCGAAACGTTGTTGTAAAGTTCTTTTGTGTCCTTAAATGTTATTGGTATCTTTTTGAGTCCTTGAACAAGTTGTTCAATTAAGATGTTATTTGTTCTTCGTTTTTGGATTTCAATAAAACTGGATTTGAGAATATCTACTAAATTTTGTGTATTGTTTATGGAAATAACGTTAGAATTAACGTTATTTAAAGTTTTCACTGTAAGTATTGACTGCTGGTCGTTTCTTTGGCCAAAATAGATCAATGTCTTATCAATCCATTGTGAGAGATTTGTCAAGACTATTACACTTTTATTCAACTCATTGATTGAATCCTAAAACATAAAATAAAAATTATGGAAAACCGTGGTGATATATTAAATTACTCATAAAATAATAAATAAAATCCATTTTAAAATATATTTTATTTCACTGTTTTTCAATTAGTTGTATTATATAGACAGAACAGATGAATTAGAATCACTTAGTGCCAATGTCAGAGGCTGAAGTAATAATGTTGTAGTGACTGCTTTGACAATATGGACTCGGTAAAAATGACATATATATATATATATATATATATATATATATATATATATATTCTTTACTTATACTGGGTACCTAGTAGAAAACCAAAGAATTTTATAGAAAAACCGAAGTGTATTTAATTAAACACATGATAAAGGCAAACAATTATATTTACATAAATAAGCTTGCTGTTCAGAATGGTTCAAAATGTCCTCCGTGATTGTTGCAACACTTTCGAAGACGTGTAATCAAGGAAGATGTAAATATAAATTTGTTTGCATTTATCACGTGTTTAATTAAATACACTTTGGTTTCATAAAATTATATGGCTTTTATAGGGTATGTATTAGGTTGGAGCGAAAGTTTTGTCTGTCATTTAAAAAATGTAAATAAATCATTTAATTGAATTTGGTCTTTTACGGATTTTATATATAATATATTATTGGGAGCATTTTGATAAATTATTCGCATTGTACAGTCTTTTCTATAACATTTTATTGATTTAAAGAACTGGTTAAAATGTTTTAAAAGCGTGAAGATATTTGTAACTTGATTTTCACGAATTCAAACTTGGTAACATAGCATTGGAAGAGTCTAAAAACCGTTGCACTGAAAGAACATATTTCCGATGGTATACGAAATTCCGCTCCGGCAATACAAATCGTAAAGGTAACACCCATTGATAAACGAATGCTACACAGTTCTATTGAAGCAAATCGATTCAAACAACGCACGAACTGGTTGCTGAACTCCAAACTTCCCATAAATGATTATTTGGAACCTTCAGAAAAGGACGTGGTCAAGAAGTCCTGAACGAACTCAAAAAAATCAGTGAAAATCAGTGACTGTTCTTGGCTATTACTCAAATTTAACTGTGGTATATTGCAACAGATTTTCATGTGCATTGAAAAGTGGGTTGTCTACGATAACGGAAACGAGAAACCAATGACTGAGCCCAAGTCAACTTTGAAAACGGACGATTCGAAGAAATCCGCACCAAAAAAGGTTATCTTGGGCGTTTGGTGGATGGTATTGCGAAGTGTTCACTGGGAACTCGTACCACGTGAAATTTACTGTAGGGAATGAGACTGTGGTCACACGGCTTTACGAGTTCGTTTTATCAACACGGATCGTGTTTCTTTTCAATTAGACTATGCCAGATCTCATGTTTCCTGCGTCCTTTTAGTTTTTATTCGAAAATTGATATTTTTTATGTTTAACGAAATCAGCACCAGACAATTTGATAATGACATTGTTTTGTATTTTTACATCAACGAACAAATACTTCTTCTAGAGTAAATTTAATGTATGAAGATTAACTTTTATTTTAAAAGTGAAGTTTTTACAATCACCATCGACTTTTATTCTAAAAGAAAGCTGTTCATGTTTAATTGTCTTCATCAATAAATTCAAAAGCCAGTTGGTATTACCCATGATTATAGGAATATCTTGTTCAAAGACAAAATTTCAAATATCATT
This sequence comes from Girardia tigrina, assembly GCA_001938485.1. NCBI lineage: Eukaryota > Metazoa > Platyhelminthes > Tricladida > Dugesiidae > Girardia > Girardia tigrina. The sequence goes on from MQRK01244936.1 coordinate 28,376, forward strand.
TTTCATATATTAAAAAATAGCAAACTGTTTATGATGATTTACAATAAAATAAAAATTTGATAAGAAAGAGTCTAGATCTTTTCACACGAGGATGACCTTTTCTCGGAAATTTAATAAACATGGAACAAACATTGTTGACCCAACATTTCTGCAAATAATTTTTTATATATTCCCGAGTAAAACCATGATACCTAGAAGGAGCAAGCAAAGTCTACCCAGTTACAAAATGATTTCATTTTAAAATTGATTAATGAACTATTCAGTAATTTAAATATTTGCTATTAATTTTCAAAAGATTACGATTAACAGTATATAAACTTCCCCAAAAAAAGTGCAGTGTGACAAACATTTTGTTGATGATCTTGTTGAAGCATAACGTTGGACTAAAAAAATTAATTATTATTATCAACAGTTATTGATAATAATAAGTACCCTTAATATAATTAATTATGAACAAAAAGATCAAGAAGAATAAGGAAAATAGCAAAATTAAGAGGAAAAGTTATATGACTATAATGATTCCAATAATATTTAAAAATTATTTTTTTTAAGTTATACCCAACTACATTTGTTCGATACAAACAAGTTTATGTGCTGAAACTATTGAAAGATCTTGGTCAACATGAGAACCGAAGGATAATCCATCTAACTGTATGCAAAATATACTTTCAGTGTAAGCATAGAAATGTCTTCTTTTTCGTCTGATTGTCATTTTGAAGAATCATTTAAAATATCCATTTGTGATTCACGTTAAAATTTTTTGTTATATATGATTCATTTGCTCTTAAATAAAAGATTAGATCTGCAGAGGTGGTACTGTAGCGTCGGTGGGGGGCCTGGGTGGTGGGGGAAGATTGATTTTGTCTTACCATTACTTATCTCAATCTTGATCGTCACTTTAGAAAATGATCTAATCTCGTATCGATTACCATTTGTTTTTTTGGTGATGAATCTTCCGTATAAACTGCCATCATTTTTAGTTTTCTTTTCCTTTTTTGTCTTATCATTCAAAACACTTGTAGAAAACCAAAGAATAGTTTGGTCTGACTTGCTCGGCCTGTTGACATCGTTCAATAAACTACGACATTTTATTATTGTTATTTTTATTACTTAACTTTCTTTCGTCAGACACTCGATTGTCTCATAATTAGAGAGGAATATGTTGACCATTTAATTTGAGGTATGAATGAATGAACAGTAGTTCTTGTATTCAACAGCAAAACATTTTTTTAAATTCAAAATAACAATAATGAAAATTTTTTAAATAAAAGTGAATAAGCAAATGATTCGTTCTTTGTATAACAATTTCTTTTAAACCGGTCGAGAACCAAATACATTTCTTATTATTTAAACCACTGTTTGCAAGGTCCATAAGCATTTTTTGGCGCAGGCCGTTTTGGTCCCCGACCGTTTTGGTACCACCATTTCGGTCCTTGATAAATTTATTTATAAAATATTTAGCTGCGGTAAGTATGATATGTTATGCCAAATTTGTATAATTGCCGAATTCGTGAAATAAAAAAATATGTATATAATATGAAAAATTATCAATTTGAAAACAAGGTTTTAACAATACATGTTTGCAATTCAGCTTACCACCAAGGAAGAATTTTAAATAACTATGAAGAAAAATTTTACATTTAGAGTCTATTTGGCATAATAAATTAAGATTTTTTTCAAATTTAATTTATATTTTTTCATATGAAATTGATAATTTGTCATATTAAATACTTATTTTTTCCTATTAACTACAACATTTTCAGATTAAATTAATATTTTTTCATATTAAATTGATTTTTTTCATATTAAATTGATTTATTTCATATTAAATTGTTAATTTTGCATATTATATACATATTTTTACATATTTGAATATTTTAAATACATATTTTTTTCATAAATGAATTAAAAAAATTTTTTCGACAAAAATTGCTTAATTTACGACTTCTGGAATTATACAAATTCGGCATAACAGATTATACTTACTACAGCTAAAAATTTTATAAATAAATTTACCAAGGACAAAACGGTATGTTCCCGCATTTTTTATTAAAATTAATAATAGATTTTATTAAATTCAATTAATTTTACTCTCTTTTTTTATTGAACTTTTATTAACTTATGTATTACATAAAATTTTTACTTATTAGGTTCGTGATTAAAATTGGAAGTCATAATTTTGTAAACTTTATTTTTAATTTATTTAAAATATAAATATGATTTTTAAAAATATCAAAAATATAAAAATATCAAAAATTTAAAGTTCACCAAAAGGAACCCCAGCATTACTAATATAATTTTTCAATATATATTTTTTTCACTATGTCCAAAAATAATCTAGGTTCTGTTTAACACAGTAACAAATGGAAGAGTTAACTGAAATCAGAAGGAAATCATTAGTTGTATGACATAGATTAATAAGCATTTGCATATGATAGTTTAAATTATTATTAGGTCATATTGTTAGAAACATTAGCATCAGAACATATTATCTATCCAAACATTATTTATTTATTTATTTATACATTTAACACAAGCACCGTCACTAAAAATATCAGAAATATCAATCACCACAGTCAGTTTCAAAACACTAAAATTTAGTGTGACCACCCTTAGCTGCAATTACTGCCTTAATTCGATCAGACATGGTGGCAAAAAGTTTGAAGCCGATTCCATGAAGCGCTATTCCATATACGAATAATATTTACAATTTGTTTCTGCTTAGTATTTGGGGGAGGAAGGTCAGCAAGCTTCTGTTTGAAAACAGCCAAGAGAGTTTCCATTGAGTTTAAATCTAAGCTGTTGCCAGGCCAGTGCCAATGAGCCTTTCTATGTTCCATCTTGCATAAATGTTCCACTGTCATCTGTGAACCATTTATTCATTTGTTGTTTTAACACAGTTCCTCAACACATCCAAATATTTCTCCTGGTTCATGATCCCTTCACAAATATTAAATTTCCCTGCAATCAACGAACTGATTATTTCCCACACCATTAACGTTTTTAGAAATTTCACTCTCTGGATAAGTTGTTGAGGGGAAACAGGAGTCACCAAAACTTTCTTAGCATGTCCACCACCAAATTCAAAGCAGGATTCGTCACCAAATGCCAATTTGTTCCACTCAGCAACAGACCTCTTCTTCCTCATGGCTAATGTCAACAGATGCACTGGACGGGGTTTTACTGCTTTGAAACTTACCTCTTTAACTCTTTTCTAAACTGTTGTCTTGCTAACATTGGTTCCTTATGCTAGCAAATGTTGACTTAAGCTGGAAACTGTGGATGATGGTATCAGTTTTATTTTACTAGTTAAGCTTCTGACATAAGTGGCTTTTGTTTTGCGCTTACGGTCACACTTCCCGGTTCTCGGTGATGCTATTCCATCATCATTTTGTAATTTCCTTATTCTGCTGACATTGAAAAATCACATTTAGCAGCAATTTGTCTCACTAAATATGTTTTTTTCATCGACAAGTGTTTTGATTGGAACAATTTCAGTTGGCTGTATATCACATTTTTTGCCAATATCTAAAGTAGACAAAATGCCGATTAAATAATTAAAAAACTGAATTATTTAAAAAATTCAAATAAATAATTCAAACTAATAAATAATAGCTTAATTTGTATTTGACCCCACTTTTAGAAAAATATATATTTTGAGTATATTTTAATTACTGAATTTTATAAAGTTCAACAAATCATATTTAAGTGTGTTAAGTGATTGATCCAATCATATTAAAATATTTTGACTTAAAACACTTATTTTGTAGTGGTTATATGACTATCGAAAATAATGAAACATTATTTTTAATAAAATATCGATATTTATATAAAATCAAAACTAAATTAAAAGAAATATATACCATATAATCGATCCGATCAAAATATTTAGTGACATTTGATGCGAGATTAAGAAAGTTTTGCATATCTGGTGGTATCAGATTATTGGTATTAAGTTCAATTAAAGTCTGGTAAGTAAAATTTAATCCATCTTTTAAAGCTTTGAGATTTTGAGGACTCCATAGAAAGTCTGACATATTAATGATATTTAACCATTGGAAAACCGCAATCAAACCAACATCATCCGTACAATTATTTCGAATACTCTGTATTAATTGTTGGGGCTGTGTTATATTTATTGGAATAGCGTTATTTGATGGAATAACTTTGGCGACTTTAATCCATTGATTAGTGACAAAACTATCAAGAATTTTGTCCGAGTTTTTTAAACCTTCAGGATTCCAAAATTGCCAACAAACTTCATTATAAAATACTTCTCCTATGGAAACAGTAAAAATGGAATACATAATTAAAACTATTAGTATGAGACTGAATAGTAAAAGATACAAATAAATCGTCCAGTGAGGCAAGAATAATTTTCTTTTTAATTTATCTATGACTTTTCGCTTTCCCTTATTGTGTAAAGAATAATCCGGTCGAGTTGGATGTGCTTTCATTTTATCCAAAAGAATTACTTTTTCATAATAATACATGACAGAATATCGGAGAATCGAAAGAAGAAAATAAGAGATTATTAGGAAAATGGAGAGCAAAATCACTAGTGATGTGATGAGAAATATAGAGAGGATTTTGTTAAATGTTTCGGATAAGGAATCTTTATTTATATCAAAACTAGTTTTTAAGGGAGTGATAGCATTAGAGATGTATTTCCATTGAGAGAAGACATCATTGAAAGACTGAATAAGGTTTAATTCTTGTATTTTTGCATCTCTTTGCTTTTTAAGGTTATTATTGAAATCGATCTGGAAGTTTTCAACTTCAATTGATAACTGAGTTATATTGAGTTGGAACTGTTGAATAACAAAAAGCATATTGATACTGCTCTCTGTATTGATATTCTGAGTTTCTATTGGGACATAAAGCGCGTCCACGTCGTTCTAAATGGTATAAGTTATAAATAAATCCCATTCAAGTTATATTTTGTAAGGAGGTTCAAAAATCTGTTTATCGAGTTTATAAAATTATAAATAAATAGAGCAAATTCTATTTGTAGTTTTAAAAATACTTAAATGTATTTGAATATAGTTAGATGAATTAACAATAAATAAGAAAACTGTGTATGACACTGCATGTTTTAACAAATAGAAGAAAACCGGTATGAATATCAGCCTAAAATGGAGAATGTTTAAAGGTTCAAAATTTCAAGATTACAGTGAATTGATGTGGATGGTGAAAATCGAATTCGGGAGAACATTTAGACTTTTAGAATAAGGGCTGCGGAGTCGGATGAAAATTGCCCGACTCCGACTCAGCCTTTGACTTCGACTCCTTTTTAGGTCAATTTATAATATTTGTTATTATTTTGGTCGGAGTCGAGTTTCACGACTCCAACTTAGACTTTAACTCAACCTTCGACTCCGACTTTGACACCGACTCCGACTTCCTCAAAATTCCTTAGACTCCGACTCCTTGACTCCGACTCCGGAGCCCTTATTAGAATCCGATATTAATGAAATTGTCAATTTTGGAGTAATATACAGTCTAAATTCTAATCAATTGAGGATGTCTGATTTGGTATACAATAATGTGTGAAACTCTCAAATAGGCTAGAAGAAGAGAGACAAATATTACAAATTCTATACTTGATATAGATAAAAGATGAAAAGTAAATATATTTTTCTCTTATTCCGATTTCAAGAATTATATTAATAAATAAATATTTCTAAAAACGGTTATAAAAATTTATTCTTGTTGTTTCACTCAACAAATTAATTATTTTATAAATTATTAAATAAAAATAAACAAAGTTTTGAGGTGATAATTTCAAATAAACCTTCGTGAAAATCAGTTTTAATTAAGAATATTAAGTAGAAAATAAAGTTCAATAAAACCCAAATAAATGGTTCTATTTTGAGTTTACATAATGAAAAAAGGTTCTCGTACCCGAGAGTACCTCCAATATCTTCTTTAAAGAATAACATTCACGTAGTTGTAACCTTAGGTTCGTATAGACGTCAAGAGATATTCACCATAAAAAAGATGAATGTTTCGAGAAAGTTAATATTTTATTATCCTATTTTACTTGTTTCTTGAACTGAGTTGTGTCAATTAGTTTGTTAGATTTTTTAAGCCAATTTTAACGAATATTTTACCTTTAAGTCTCTTTTTTAAGACCCGAGTTAAATCTGGAATTTATAAGTTAATGTAACGAAGACATTGTCCGTCCAATACATTATTATCCTCATTTCGTTTTCATTATTGTATTATATATATACAAAGTTTTTCAATATTTGGATCCAGTCAAAGTTTGTGGATTGCACAGAAATAGTAAAGGATTTAAAAACACCTTTGTAAATTTTATTGGAAATTCGGATCCTCTTTATCTTACGGCGCTAGTTTTTCGTAAATTCTATTTGTAGGAAGCTGTACGGACTCGTACCTTAAAAATCTCCATTTTATAATAAATATCATTAAAATGGAATTGACATTTTTCATATTTTATATTTCCGAAGAACTTAAATAAATTGTCACTCCAGTATTTCCAGAAAAATGTTTGGGTCATAAGTTGTCGAAAATTGAGAAATGCTGCTATAAAAAATTATATTGACAGCTAATTAAACAGTTGTTATTGTTTTTTTGTTATTTTTATGACTAATAACAACATTAATTCCTAAAATAGTTCTAACTAGTAAAAACAATATTTACCTTGTAATAAATTATTTATTTAAATTCAGGCAAAAATAATTGACATATTAACATATTGAATTATAGAGAAGTTAAACTAATTACATTGCATGAAAAGAAATATTTAATGGAAATGGACATAATAATAATAATAATAATAATAATAATAATAATGATAATAATAATAATAATAATAATAATAAAAGTAATAATAATAATGGAAGAGGCGCTGCAAGACCTTCACATTTTGTGTGTCAAAAATGTACCGTTTCTTTCTAACGATGTATTGTATGTTCAAAAAGATGGACTCACGATCGGTTCTCCATTATCAGCAACGTTTGCATCAATTTTTATGATGATTTTCTTGACGGGAGAATACATATATATTCTGCAGAAAAATATGTGTTGTACATGAAAAATGTAGATGATTTATTTCTGGTTTTTTTTAGAAATCTATGCCTCATAGAATCATTCATAAAATTCTAGAGTGGTCTTCGTGCTAATGGTAAATTTACTACAGAATTTTGTATAAATAAAAAACTTCCTTTCGTGAGTTTCTTGAATAGGAGATATTGAAGTGCATCATATGGAAACACATCAGATAAACATTACGGAGCTTTTGTAAGGAAAAATATATAGAGGGTATGATAAAGGGCCTAGTTCATCGAGTTTGGAATTCGTCGTCCAATTTTGCAAAAGCAGATTATGATTTAAATTTTATTAGAATAAATAATTTGTATATTTACAATTAATATCAAAATGTTTAATTTATTGTGTTTGTTAAAAGCGTCACTTTTATTTTATACAATAGTTTATTTGGAATTCCGAGTTTTGTATGTATTTATATAGTAACAGATATTAGTTTTGGTAAATCATTTAAGGATCCTTTGGCTGAATACCATTCTTAGAGTTATGAGATCCATATGTGAATTATGAATTCAAGAACTTTTTCAGAATACATTTTAAATTGTTATGTTATTATTGTCATTCGATAAAGAATTGAAATATTTTAGAAAGAAAAATAAATCTGGACAGTTTTGGACTTTATTGGATATTTGACCACAAAATTCGGATTTGAACGCTTTTGGTTTAATTGTAGTACTCTCATTTCAAATCGCTATTGATAATGTTAGGTAGACCATTTTTTTCTTCTGACAAAGGAATACAATAAAAGCCGCTTACCGTAACCACATTCGTCCAGCCAGATTTGGCAATTATACTCGGTTGGCCATTATATCCGAAGTTAGGTTTATAAGTCAAAGTCAGCACAAGAGCATGCATTAAAGGTTGCTGCAACTACAGTACTTACATCAAGGTGGCCACTGTTAAGCGGTGGTCACATAAGCGGCTTTCGCTGTTATTGGGTTCTTGATCAAAAGACGTCATTAATACAAAACTTTATTTCTACCACAATTTGAGTTTTTTTAAACAAATATTTCCGAGAAACTTTTGCACTTTCTTTACACAAACAATTATAAATAAGAATTGATATAAATATAAATATGGTTATTGTATTTTTTACGAATTGAAATTCTATACGTTTTTTTAATAAAAATTATAAGGTGAATTAAAATTTTGTCACAAAGAACAATATATAATATGTCTTCAAAAAGCCATCTACTTTAGCAAGGAAATGAAGTAGAGCTCGAAAATTTCCATTGTTGTCTTCTAGTTCACTTTCTAGTGCAATGCTCCCTTAGCGTTAAGCCTAATCTTTCACAGAACAGAACTGTTTCGATGATTGGCACTAGACTTTTTCTGTTTTCTTCGATCTGACGTCTTGCCTCATTGTCAATCTAGAGAATGGCCGGAAGCTGCTTACCAGATACTACTCTACTAGCATTTAAGGTAACTTAAGCAAAGCGTATATGAAAGAGACACTTCTGGTGTGCAGAGAAGCGCTCTCACGCATCTTTCCAGTTATCAAACTTCATTGTGCACAACTGTTTTAAAGGCTGACTTCCAGATCCCCCGACACCTCGATTGAAAAGTACACAGAACTTACAAAATGCACCATCCTGAGATGCTGAGTACGCTAGCCACTTCCACCGATACAGCCACTTCTGTTGAAAATGCAGGTTCCTAGGTCCACTTGGAGGAAACGTAAATTGCGGCTCCGGATTCCATAGATTCTCTAACATTTCTACTTTCTTGTCATCAGTCATAGCGGTCTTTGCCCACAGTTCAATTTCAGTGGCAGGGAAAACTTACATGTCACTTGTACAGGTTGAATTGTGAATATTTGAAGGAGGAACTGGACACACGAGAATAATAGGGACGATGGATTCCGAATCATCCAAATCCCGAGGTATTTTAACGAAATAGCTCAGGAGAGATACACTTGGTCTCTTAGAGGTTGTGTTACATATCTGAATTTGAAATCCCAAAGTTCAATTCAATTTTTATCAAAAACTCCAATTTGATCCAAATTTATCACAAGCAAATTTATTTTATTTTATTTAACTAAACAAAAAAATTTCCTTTTTTTACATTATAAACATTTTAAAAAAGGTTATTTTATTAAAATTCTTTTTCAATAATTCTATAATAAAATTTTAAAAATGTTAATCAAAATTTTAAGTTTTTCTTTTTCATATATTTTTTTCTGATTGTCCAAGTGGAACAAAATGTCACAACACTGCACAAATAAAGTGACGTGAAATGAGACAAAACATGAGCGATGTATGAGTGTGTAGTCTGGAATGAAACAATTAACAAACTGCGTGAAGTATAGATACATGTTCTATCTACAGCCTTGTACCTACAACCGGCTGACTATACCGTACCATTACGCACGTGTCTGCTGTGACGAATAGACAGAGGGAAAGACAGGCAAGACTAAGCTCGACACACCTCTATCTGGTTTATGAGTGAGGGTAGTACAAATTAGAACGTGTATATCGTTAAGCCTATTTATATAACCACAAAGGCATTTGAACAATAGTGTTTTTATTGAAAAATGTTAAGCCAATTATTTTTTGACAACGTCAAGGGAGGGGTTACAACCCAAAAACGCCAATCCCTACGCAACTACTCACTATAAATCATATATAAATCTTAAAGATATATTGATTGATACCTGCATTGGTGATTATTATGATATTAGGGTGAACCAAAACTTTTCGTATTTTTATTAAAAATGTAAACATAATTTTACAACAAATAAAAAACATTTATGTTTCAAAGAAAGGCCATTTGAATCAATAGCTTGAACCCATCTATGAGCAAGTTATGCGATCCCGCTGCTGTACCAATCCTTATTCTTAGAAGCGAAGAACTGGTGACACCCGTTTTCGACCTCGGCCAGATTATTGAAGCTGCGACCACGAAGAAAGTGTGCCATAAAGCGGAAAAGGTAACAGTCGGATGGCGCCAGATCCGGACTATACGCTGGGTGTGAAAGAAGTTCAAAGGAATCAAGATTTTTGATTTTTTCCTTTGTTTGTTTGGCGGTGTGCGGTTATGCATTGTCCTGTTGTAGAAGAACTCGCTTTCAATTGATCAAAGCGGAGTATTTCTCGCCAAGTTTCGCATACATTCGATCAAGTTGGGCGCACTAAAGGTTAGCGTCGATGTTACGACCATATGGAACCAGCTCGAAGTGAATAACGCCTTTGAAATTCCACCAAACACACAAAAGTGCCTTCCTTGAGAAACGATCTCGTTTCGCAACCGGTTTCGCCATTTGTCCGGGGTCCAACTATTGATTTTGTTGGTCTGGATTACTGAAGTAAACCCACTTTTCATCGCAAGTTACAATTCGACGGATGAAACGGTCATCGCGCGGATTTTCAAGCAATTTTTGACAAGTTTCGAAACGCTTTTCGGCTTGAATTTGTGTCAATTCATGAGGCACTTCTCGACATCGTCTATTGACCTTGCCAAGAGCGTGAAGGTGTTGTACAATAGATGTTTGAGGAATATCGAGTTCGGCTGACAATCTGCGTGTACTTATTGACGGATTTGTCTCGACGTATTCACGAATTGCTCCGGAATCTACGGTGATAGGTCGGCCTGAACGTGCATTGTCTCCGAGGTCAATGTCGCCTTCGTTGAACCTTTTGAACCAATTTTATGCAGTACGATTTGAGACCACATTATCACCTTTAACTTTGCATATCTTCTTTGTTACTCCAGTTGCGTTTAAGTCCTGTTTCCAGTAAAGGCGTAAAAAACACGAATTTCAAAATTTTCCATGATTTTTCTAAAAGATCATAAAAATTATATTAACGACTAATTAGAAGTTTTAATACATATTGTGATAGAGCAGTTCAAGAACTTTAAAAACATATAACACATGTATATAAAATATCTTTATTTGGTAATAAGAAACAATTGAACAAAAAGACAGAAAATATGAAAAGACTTTTGGTTCACCCTAATAATATTTACATAATAAATAATGTTTGAGTATAAAAGGTATTATCAAAAATATATCTTGATTGATACCTGAATTGGTGATTATTATGATAATATTTACATAATAAATAATGCTTGCGTTTAAAAGGTCTTATCAAACTAAAATTATCATGATTGATACCTGCATTGGTGATTATTATGATAATATTTACATAATAAATAATGCTTGCGTATCCAAGGTCTTAGCAAACTAATAGAAGAAATCTGATGCTTCATGAATGACTCATATAGTTTCATCAATAAAACTGCTGAATATTACTCCGAGTAAATGTTATAAGTAGAGCAAACTCAAAGTTGGGCCCAGCTTCGACAACAAAAACACAATTAGAATATTAATAGTATAATTATAAAAAGTTCATTTGTATATAAAATATTTTAAACTGAATATTTTATTAACATAATAAGTGATTGAATGATCAGCGATAATTTACCAAGTATTGAAGGCACTGAGGATCGTTATTCCTATTTTGACAAACATTTCCAATTGTTTCTTTCAACTGATTTTTATAAACTGTAAACTTTCCTTTCAACTGATCAATTTGACTTAAAATCCTTTGGCTATTTGATGCTATGTATTGCATATTGGTAATTGTTTCTTGAAGGTTTTTTATCAAGTTTTTTAAGACAGTAAATAAATTTGTAACACCAAATGAATCCATCAAATTGTTTGTTAAGGTTTTCAAGCCATTCTCCAAAGATGTCTAAAAGAAATAACTTTTAAATTAGAAGAACAAACTTAATCCATTAAAAATATATTTAGAGATTATTTTTCAACGAATCAACCGTCATCTTCAGATCACTGATTATTAATTGAACTCATCGATGTATAAATACAAAAAATAATGGATGTAAAATCAATTACGTGAAATCACGCTAATTAAAATTTTTCATAAGGTGGTTGAGACTGTTGATTTTAGAACAATGCAACCTACTTAACATTACTTCACTTGGCACTCTCTCCAAATAACTATCAAAATGATTACGCATAGTCTATGTCTACTGGGAGGCTCGGTAAGGGTCTTTGTTGTTTTTTTCTCATTATTAATGATCTTTTAAATATTCAGGGTCAACAACTTCTCCCTGGCTTATGCAATTCCCAAACAAGTTATTTTCATGAATGCTCCTTGTGAGACTATCTGGGGAGGGTCAGATGTCCAGCTTTCTTCATCGGAGGAGTTTGGTCCAACTTTGTATATTTTATTCAGTTAGATAATATTTCAGTTTCTACGACATATTGACAATGCTTTGTGGAGAGCCGCAAGAAGATCAGGAGTGCCACAGACGACACCAACCATCTTCGCCTGCCGAAATACCCTAACATGCTATTCTGCTGTGATTGTTGTCGTTTGTCTTTTTCAAGTTTAAAATACATGTATTATATATCATTGTCTTTCTTCTTAATATTTTTGTAATGTATTTAATGTTTTGTAATGGATTTATATGTCAATAGTATGTAAATGAGTTTCAGACCTCAACAGTAGCAACATTCGTTTGTAAAATTTTGTATAGAAAAAAATAAAAGATTCTCGAGTGAACTTTCTTGAATATTTTTTTAGTGGAAGGAAAAAAGCTGCTCGTCAGAGAATATCGATTTAAAGTTGAATCGGGAATAAATTCGATTCGTAACGGCCTTTTAAAAATTCTATTCCATTATCTCATTCGATTGGCCGCGGAAAGTTAACCGGCCGAAGTGGCGTCGACTCAAAGCAAATCCGACATTGGGGTGAATAGTCTCGATGTCTATTTGAATGCGATATCGAAATTTTACACGACTAATCCGGTTCGATCGGGATTAGTTTTAAATTCTACTGTGCATTTTTTGAATTCCCTCGGTATCGTCAAGTAGATTTTGATTATTGGCTTTTGTTAAAATTTTACTAATAAAAATTATGAAATTGAAAATCAATTGAGTATCATCAAAATTGGTTGTTGAACTAGACAATTGACGATGGAATTGGCAATAGAATTTCCGTTTGCCCGGAAACTTATCAGAATTAACATTAAAGAGTCTTGCAGATCAAAGAAGCGATTGCAGCATAGATCGAAAGGGGAAATACGCAATTTATACTGCTATCGAAGAGGTCAAAAATAAAGTTGGCAAGGTTTTCTTTAAACTATGTTTTTGATTCAAGTTTGTCCGTTGACGACTAAAGCAGAGAGGGAGGAAATCCAAAAAAAATACGAAAATAAGGATGCTTCCAAATGAGCCTGAGTTCACCTGAACCTTTCTATTAAAAACTGAAAATAACATTCACCCTAAGATTTATTGTTGATGTTTAGTTTAAAAAGACTCATGATAAAGACTCAATAAAACAAAAGTTTTTTAGTTAAGCAAAAGAAATTGAAAACAGTAAATAACCACTAAAACTCGAATTAATTTCCAATCACGAAAGAGTTTCACACTTAAGTTTGATAAAAAATACATCCCCGTCCTAAAATAGTTTCCGATGGTGGATTGTTATTATGAGGGGTTAGTTTTAAGTTTCGCCAAAATAGTTTATTGTTTTTTTTAGTTTTGAAAATTTAAAGGAAATAAATTCAGAAAATTAAAAATATGCAGAGTAAAAATATGATAAAATAAAAATATGTTTAAAATATGTTTACATTAATAACAATTAATATATTTTATAAGTGGAATAAGTTTAAATAAAGTTTAAAATAAATAATTAACGGATTAATATTTTCAGAAATATTTTTTTTAATAAAAGGGCTTATTGTAAATTTAAAATTAATTAGTTTTCATGATAAAGTTTCGTAAGAATGTAAAAGTATTTTACATTTTAAAATCTTGTAAATTTTTTTTCAAAAAATGTAAAATTATTTAAGGTTTAATTTTCGTAAATTTTCAAAATTTAATCGAAAAGAATTGTAAATTAATTTTGGGCGAAATAATTGAATTAATTTGTTTAAGTACGTGAATTGTTGATATTAATAAATTTTTGTGGTGTTAAATTATGAATTCAGAATGTGATAATAATGAAAGTGGCATAAACGCTACTTACAGTTATTATAAATTATTATTGTTAACATCATTATTGTAAGAGCGAATTAATGTTCAGCTATTGTGAACTCTAATTTGCTATTACAAAACAAATAGATTAAGTGAATAAAAAGACCGAATACACAGAACGCTTGATTATGAAACACAAGAATAACGGAAGGATAAAAAGAAGTAACTATAACGTATCACCGCAAAACGAAATGAGTCACTTGGGGAACAATT
>MQRK01244937.1:0-14149 GCA_001938485.1 Girardia tigrina
AAGTTGAGAAGCATTCCACTATCCGAAAAAAAAAGAATCCATTTATTCAAAAATCAATTTCCAGCCTTACGAATATATTGTGTCGTGAAGAATTATATATTGTCGAATAATCCATCCACTTTTTTTCAAAGACATTTTCGATAATCTCTTAAAAGAACACAAAGAAATTCCCAGCGAGGTGTACAAGAGAATTAGAGACTATTACAAGTAATCTTTCATTATCGTATACTATTACTATCCATCACTCTTTTTATTGTGATCATTTTCTTCGTTTTATTCTTTCCTTGTATCTTATCCGTCGTTAAAAAATATTATATTTAGTAAAGATTGTTAATTATTTATCATTATTCATATAGTAAAAATAACCTCTGGTTCTTAGGTTTGAACATTAGGTTATTTTTACACACCCATTACAAATATATTTATAAACAAGACCAGAGCATAAACCGTGAGATGTTGGAGACTTATTATTGACCACATCTCAGATTTTATATGATTGAAATAATTTTTAAGTTCATAGTATTTGGAATTACATTTTTCAAAATTAACACGTAAAAAGTTTAAAACCTCCTTAATAATGGATCGATAAGGTATACCTAGATTCAGGTATATTATAAAATATATTAACGGGTATGAAAATCATATTATCACAATTTTTATAAAGACTATTCATTGACTAGTTTAATATTTTATCTTACGTTTGATGTGTCAGTTTTTCGATAAATGACTACAACAACCCATTCTTATTTAATAAATTTGTTAATTCATTTATACTTTCATTAGTTTTTACTTATGTTGATTAAATAGACCATGAACGAAATATTAAAAATTTTATTTATTTTACTGTTGTGCATAGATTCCAAATACTATGAACTTAAAAAATTTCACAATCATATAAAGTTCGCGATATGTTCAACAATAAGTTTCCAACATATCACGATTTATGCTATGATTTTGTTTATAAATATACTTGTAATATGTACAAACCGCATACATTTCTGTAAACTAATCAAAGAACATAGTCGATTGGATAATGGAAGCAACATTGTCGAAAATTAATATTCAAGCGTCACTTTTAACCTCTGTTAAACATTTTCAAATAGAATCTTAATGACATAATGTATTAGACAAACAACACTTATCATTATAAAAAAAGCTTCAAAAGCTAATGCTAACTTAGTCTAAAGATGGCGGGTAAACCACGGAAATTAATTACTAAAATAAATGTTTTAAAAATGACGTCCAATATTTTTTAATGATTTCAAATCGGCTTTGTTTTGTAAATTTTATTATTTAAAATATTATAAAAAACAATGAAAAATTTTTTATTCTTCAACTTTTTAAAGAATCCGACCAATGAAAGAATATATTACTATCGACAAAAGGTAAATATATAAAATTCTTCAAATGTATGAAAATACATTTTAATTTATTTTTCGATCACTTAAATGACAAAAGATAATTTTCACAATTGTTATGTTTGAATGGTCTTTGTTTTATTTATATTTTCCGATATACAAAAGAATCAAAAAACATCAAACACTGATCATAACAGTGTAGCTAAATTGGTGATAGTTATATGTTATAAAATAATTTTTTGGAATTTATTTTGATATTTCAGTTAATAAAAATGTTTTCAAAAGAGAAAAGGAAAATAAATTACACTTTTCAAAAAAGATAATTCTCATGGCTACTTAAGTGTTGAAGGAATGTTCTTGCTTTTGTTACAAATTTGTATTAATAGTTTTATTTTTTTATAAATATTAATTCGTATTTATTGTATTAACTTTCTCGTATAGAATTCCGCTTCTTGTAGATTTATTTCTTGCACATGAGTCGTTATAAAAAAAATTAAAGATTGTTTAACAAATATTTCTTATTCTAAATTTGCGTAGTGAAATATCAAATATTTTTTGGTAACTCTGTTGGGTGAATAAAGTTTCCACAACTTTATTTGCAAATTTATGTAGGTGTGGACCTACTGCTGAATTTGCAGTTCAGGCGTAGGATATATTTTACCAGATCTAATTTGATCGAATTATTTCATTTCTGTCATTTAATAATAATATATAATAATAATTTTATTAAATAATATGTAAATTATTATTCTATCATATAGTTAATACATTATTACAAATGTAATTAGATGGTAGGTCTATAAAAGATTCTGCTTTCTATACAACTCAAAGGTATTCATTTTCCTATCGACTGACTCCTTTCCTTTGTTAGCTTCATTAATATTGAAAGAATTTCTGTAAATTAAAATCAAAGTAATCTTTAGGTTCTAGTAGGGCTACCATCTACTGGTAATTTTCCGGGACAGTCCCGGATTTTCGCAAGCCACCCCGGATCCCGGTAGGCGATCAATTTGTCCCGGATTTTGTTTCCATATTTGAACTTACAAATAAAATTTAAAAAATAGTCATTTTGCAATATATTTCGAATTTTCAATCCATTTTTGAATTTATACATGCTCTCTTTAACTCATAAAAATGCTTAATTTTGAAAATATTTATTTAAAATTTTTTACAAAAAGAATTTTTAGTCAAAAAAGTCGTGGAAAAATTAATTCACAGATGTATTGTTTACATCAAACACATGATAATTATGTAAGTTTAATATTCCTTTAACTATGTAACAAAAAATAATGATTAATTTAATTAACTTGGTTTGAAAAATACATTGTCTGCGAAAAAGATAAAAACATAATGGAGTGATAATTATTTAAATGAATTTCGCTTTTTACAAAATGTTAAAGAAGATGAAGGGAAAGCGTTTTCCAATATTTGTTTGCCAGCTTTCTCAATTGCATATGGAATTAAATCAGAAATTATTGATCACATGAAATCGAACAGACATCAAGCGGTTGTAAATGTTGGAAACACAAGAAAAATATCTAAATGAGAAACAAATTTAAAAATCTGATATTGTTATAGATTTAAATATATTATTTGTATTAAAAAAGTAAACATTGAAACGTCCAGAAATTTTTCAAAATTGTGCCGGTTTATTTTATCAAATTACATTTTTCAAAAATGTCCAGGATTTTTTTCCAAGTCACATGGTAGCCCTAGTTCTAGTAATATAGAAAAGATTATTATAGATTAACCAGTTGGACATATGAGTAAAAAATGTCTTACGTAATTTAATTAACATTTAAAAAATTAAATACTTAATAAGCTTTAAAAAGTAAGGTCTTTCATATATTAAGCTATCTTTTTTCCATTCTTTTTAATAACTTGCTTTATATCCATGGAATTTAGAAACCTACTTTTGAAGATTTTTTATTTAATCAATTTTCTCCAAACTTTACACAGTTACTCTATGACAATAAATGATTATGTAAAACTTTGATCAAACTAGTACATCAAAAAATTTTTTTTACAAAAAACGTTTTACGATTATCCACAAATGTTTAAATTGTATTATATAGAAATTATTTGGTTATTTTTCCTTCGATGCTTTATAATAAATTTATTATGTTATTATTAATTATTTAATTGCAAAATGGAGTTTTCAAAATTTTTGTATGAAATTTTTTCTTCCACAAAAATTTTAAGTAGAAACTAAAAACAAAAAATTTATTAAAAAATGTAATAGTAATTTTGCCTTCTTCAAAAGATAACAAAAAAAATCTGTTGGCCAGGTACAGTTCTGCCCACATAAAGAATGCATATGAAATTTTTTTTTGATTTACTAGTTATGCTTTTCTGTCAAATTTATTTCGTAATTTAGAAATAGATATTCCAAGGAATTTCAAGGAATATTTTCATGGTTATAATATATTATGAAAAATATTTAAAACATTTTAAAAAAGGGGGCTAGTTTTTATTAGTGAAAATAATATTTTTATTGATACTGTGGTGTCATCTTATGATATACAGTGCTGGAGAAAAGTCTTTTGACAGTGCACTTTTTTTGCGATTTTTAGTGAAAATATATTACCAAAAACAGTTTTTTAATCCATTTTTTAATACAACCTTATAAACGTATATTTTATCTATTTTAAGTAAAGAATTAATACCAGGATTTTTTAATTTCAATCAAAACGGAGAAATCATTGAATGATACACTTTTATTTTAAAACGATAAAATATCAAGCTAAAAGTTAATCAGGATAATATGGCATAAAATGAATAAAATAGTAACAGAAATTTATAAAATGGGTTAAAAGATCATAGTTTAAGCCAATCGAGTTCAATATTTGGTTGGGTACCCTCTGTTTCAGATAACAGCTTCGATACGGCGTGGAATGCTCTCAGCAAGTTACTGGCACTCCTCTGCAGTGGTCTCTAGGCACCATACCCGTTTGATTTCCTCTTTTAATTGACTTATAGATGTTATTTCGATCTCACTGAGTTTCCTGTTCATGTTGAACCACAGATGTTCAATTGGATTTAGGTCTTGGCTGTTGGATGGCCAGTCAATCAGCTCTATGATGTTGTTCTGAAACCATTTCAGCGCCTTTTTGGAACATTGGCAAGGGGCATTGTCTTGCAGGAAAATTTTACAACCATGGACGCACATAAAATGAGCCAACTTCTCTTCTAAAATTTTGACATAACCATCAGTATTGAGTCTTTTGTTTGAATTGAGAAGTGTAAGCCCCCCTCGGCCATTGTGGGAAAAACAGCCCCAAACCATGACAGAAACTGGATGCTTGCTAGTCTTCTTGTGTACCTTGGGTTCACCGATGATGAGTCAACTGGTCTTCGAACTGTCTGATTGGGGCAATTGTTGATTTAGAATGAGCTTTCATTACTGAACATGACCTTTTTTCCACTGTTCAATCGTGTAATTCTTGTATTTTTCACAAAATTGTAATCGCTTCTTTCTCATTGCACTTGTAATGATTGGTTTTTTCACAGTTTTAGGTGCTGGCATTTTGAATTCCTTGCACAGGCGATTTCTTATTGTACGTGTAGTAACATCGCTGCACTGCACTGCCAGATTGAGCTTGATTTGGGCAGAAGTAATAAAGGGATTCTTCACTGCTTGCCTTCTTATTAGTGCATCAACTCGGGGCATGGTTGCTTTAGGCCTGTCTAATCTTGTTTTAATTGAAGTATTGCCTTCGGATTCATATCTTTTGATTATATTGGCAACAGATTGATGGGAAATTCCATACTGAACTGCAATTTCTCTTGTTGACAGACTTGTATTGCAGTGTAAGGCTATAATAGGACCTCGAATCTCTTGGTCAACTTGTTTTCCAGGCATAGAAAAATAATTCGCTCTCGAAATCGATTTCACTCTCTAACAAACTTTCGAAGATAATGATTGAAATGTTTCAAATAATTGGACAAGTCCTTAAATTAAGTACCAGAATAGTAAGTAAAATTTCGGCCACCCAATTTTAAATCTATTAAACAACTATTTTACTTTATAAAATATCCACCATTCGCATCAAAAACCTTCGTCACTCGTCAAATAAATGAGTTCATATTGCCTGAATAGAAGTTTAAGATTTTGAAATGAAAAAGAATTTTCATATAATTTAAGATTATCATTTGTAAAGT
Organism: Girardia tigrina; assembly: GCA_001938485.1. NCBI lineage: Eukaryota > Metazoa > Platyhelminthes > Tricladida > Dugesiidae > Girardia > Girardia tigrina. Next base: position 5,520 of record MQRK01244937.1, read on the forward strand.
GTTAGTTTGCCAGAAAATTTTATAATGACCAAAATATGGTTATCTTTTGGTGAAGAGTTGGCTATATGGTGGATGTGACAGGATCTCCCAGTCAAACTCTATCAATTTGTTGCTGGTCTTGTTAGCAATATGAGATCGTGTGTTAATGTGACGCAGTTAAAATTCTTTTCTGTTTGCCTAAAACGTTCGAATTTAAAGTAACTTTTGGTGAACTTCGTCAATCTGGGTTAAAAACACATCATCAATAAATTGTTTGGTCTCGATGAAAAAGACCCCCATGGACTATTCTACGTCTAGTCTTATTATTCCACGTAGTTTATGAACGATCTGTAAGGGATTCATATACTAATTAGACATAATGATTAGAATTATTATTACTCATTTAAAACACAAAAATGAGATTTCAAGGAACATTAATATCGAAACCTTTATGGTCACCCATTTTCTTACAAATATAACCGAAAAAAATCAGAAAAATTATGAAGTTTTATTAATGAGTCATTTTTCGAAGCAAAACCATTTAATCCCTGAGCATTTAATTTGATTTTTGATTAGCCCGACGTGAAACAAGAAATTGTTAGTGACTTGTTTATGATTGCTTTAGACTCATCCCAATCTATTATTTTGATTATAAGTTACATTCTTTTTACTTCCATTTTGTTCTTAATAAAAAAGTTTTGTTAAATCTATCACATCATTATTATTACGCTTATATTAACTCACTTCATCTGTTTATTTGAATGTTTGTATGTCTGTTTACGGGCTCATAAACTCGTAAACAATTTTCCACCACTTTCCGTAGACTGATTGAGCTGAAAATTTACATAGCTGTGTATTCACGGTGACAACACAAATTAAATCAAAGGATATACTATCTAAATGATTTATACGTGATTGCTTAGCAACAAGCATTTTTTGCTTATAACTTAAGTTCAAATATTTTCATTAGGCCTAACTTTATGAATTTTTAGTATTTTTGGAATTAAATATATTTTAGATTGCTGATTAAGGACAGTTTCTTGGTTATATCTTTGTCATGAAATTTCAAAAACAAATTTGATATTCTCAACCCGGAGTATCTCATCCTTGTCCATAATTTTAATAAAAGATACTGATGCAAAACTCTGAAAACTGGGCAATCTGAATCAGCCATCTTAACCTGACTTTCAAACATATTCGAACCGGGTCGAATATTTTTGGATTCCTTCATAATTCCACAACTGGATGCTTAAAAAACATACTAAAATTCTCCACTAAATTGACCGATCATTTTGCTACCCAGACTGGCTTAATAAACAACTCTTTCGAGTTGAAGACCCGAAATCTTCACTCCGAGTTAAAAAAATGTCGGAAAGCGCGATCGATTCAGATTCGAACTCCAGAAATTGAACTACTTTCATCGATTATGTAACCTCATTTCAAACGGGACTCCAATCTACAAAAATCTTGGAAATTTCCTTCCAGGGTATATTTTAGTCGATCTTTGTGATCTCCTCGGTTTTCAACCACAGAATCAATGACAATATAAGTGCGGTTTTTTAAAAATAGTATTTTTTATATTGTACCTTTTATTATATTTTAATTGTTTTACATTGCATTTAAATATACTTTACCATAAAATGCATTCGATCACCAATAAATTTCTCTCATTTTTGTAAAATATTTGAAGCAATTTGGATTTTTATTAGATTTTTCCTTAAAAAAAATTGTTTTTTTTTGTTTTCCATAACTTTCAAGGTATAATGTTAATATTTAACAGATAATTGAAATTTACCTTCGTTTAAAGGTTCAACTCTCACTATACCTTATAACTCAGATTTTGTATTTTTTAAATCATGTAATATATTTAATTTAATTTAAAATTAAAAACTAAAAACAAATTTTAGAAATATAATTCAACATTTTATATGTGTGTTATAAGTTTTCGGTGGGGCTTTTTACTGGCAATGAGGAGAAAAAAATTTATATTAAAAATTTATACATGAGTATATCCGTAAAAATGAGAAAATTAAAATAATCAAAACATTATATAAAAATACTAATTATAATTATGTATATATTTTACTGTAATTAAAAATATTCTATACGTTCAAATTAGAGTTTAAATCAATATCGTTTAGCTATTACATTTTTTCAATTCTTAAACATTTATTTATTATTTTATAATTATTTTAACACCAATTAATATATATTATCGTTATATTTAGGCACCAATTATCGGTGGAGAAAGAGTCTTGTATCTGGGCACGTTCATTTTGGGAGTAGCCAGTATTGGATTTGGGTACTGTTTATTTCTTGTTGAAAGGAATTTTAAATTTCGGTAATAATCAGATTGGCATATTTTCTTCCGTCTGGATATCCATTTATTGTTGCCACATTTGTTTCCAGAGGCATTGGCTCCATAGGAGCTGCATTTGGCTATGTAGTAAATCCAGCTCTTGTGGCCACTTTAGGAGATGGTGATAAAGTTTGTACTTTAATTGTAAGTTCACACTATTTTTTTATTTACGAAAATTGAAATAATAATTTACCGTGCTCGGAATAACAATCGAATATATTTATAGTTTAATTCACAAGTTCTAATTAATAATGTCGAATCCAAATATTTAATAATTCTATCCAATTTAAGGTAATCTTATATATACTGACTAGGCAATAAATCCATATAAATTTTTTTAACATTTAAATTCACAAATTTCTAATCTTTTTGAAGTTGTTAGTCACATCAATATATGAATTCATAATATCATAATTCATAATTTTTATTATACACAAATTTTAAAAAATTTTTGCTTCTTTTATTTATTTAATAATCTTTTCGCCAATTTATATTATTTTAATAATCCTTTATTTATTCTAAAATATTCTAATAATTGTACAATAAAAATTATTTAAAAATTAATTTTAATAATACTAAATCGCAATAAGAAATGTAATTTACTAAAAGAATAAAAATATTTTCTACTGTTTATTCTCAAATTAATTTGAACATAACCTTGTTATATTTTCTTTAAATGATAAAAAGTCATGTTGATCATTTCACTCAAAAAATGATTGAATACATCGAAAACAAATTTTACTTTTCTGATAGAAACTATTTTTCTGGATCTGGATAAACTTAAATAACATGAAAAATTATTACATGCAATTAATTGTTAGTATGATGTGGTAATTATTTTAGTTCACTGATCAAAATTAATATAGTTTTAAAAAAATTATTTTGAATTAAAATCAAATTGAAAATTTTAAAAATTAATTAGAATTAAATAAGTATTTTAGATTTGAATTTAAAAACATCTTTATAAATTTATTTTGAATTAAAATATTATTTTAATAGAAAAATGAGTTGATCATAACAAATAACACAGTATTTTTTAAAAATAATTTAAATCCATTTTAAAAATTTTATTAATATTTGTAAAAATATATTTTCAAATTTTAAATTAATTTAATGATATGATTAAAAGATTAAATATTTAAAAAAATAAAAATTGAATATGGAATATACTGTATTTTCAAAATGTCTAAAATAATAAAATATTAAAAATGGTTTTTAAAATAAAACAAGGCAAAATTAAAAAAACAGCATAAAAGATTTCATTTGAAGAACAAAATTATAAAAACAGTAAAAATGATTAAAGTAAAAAAACAAATTTAAATTTAATTAAATATTTCTTAAAAAAATTAAATATATGTAAAATCATTTTAATAAATATTTTTATTTAAAAATTAAAAAAAGATGAATATTATATTTGAATTGATTAAAATTATAAATGGATGAAAAATTACTTGAAAATAGATATCAGAGGATTAATTATTAATTAAGAAAATAGTTGGAAAATTTGCTTGAAAGGTGTAATTATAATAAAGATAAATAATAAAGATAATAATAAAGATAATAATTAATAAAGATAATAATTTGAGTAAAATGAATTCTGATATTGACGTTTCAAATACTTCTCACAGTTAGGAAAACTTATTTTTTTATCAGTCATTTCTATATATCTAAATGTTTTCCAACGTCGCTGAAGTTAACAGCATCAAAGCCGTTTATTTGAAAAGCTGAATTAGTTGTAGAAAGATCGAATAAAAAAGCTCGTATTGAGCACTATGACCAGAGAGCTCCAAATTATGTATTGGTTTACAAGATTTTTTTACTCAAATGCGTTCAAGAATATGATTGAAAAGAGAGCAAGAGAATTATTTTTAAATATAGGAAAAACTTAATGTTGTATAAAAATTGCTAATTTCACAATTCTATGACTTTAGAAGAATGTCGTGTGAAATAATGTTAATTAGTTAATATTACCCTAAAATCAATGTTAAGAAACGACAGTCAACCAGCTCATTGATAAATTTGCGATAAGCATAATTTTTTGCAACCCTTTACGTAATTGTTACTTTACATTCCTAACCCGTTCACGACGGATCGTCGTACTGACACCATGGGCTATTGTGACGGATGCCGTGTATAACACGTCATCCGTTAGTTCAGCCCAATGAAAATGTGAATGCAACGTTTAAATATACTGGTTAGATCTTGACGTGTAGTACACGTCATAGTTTTGAACGGGTTAATAATTTTTCGATAATCAAACTGAGTTTTCACATGATTCTATTTCTGGTGGGATGGGACTGTATTGTCATCTCAAGTAGTCCGCTAAAACTAACCGAATGGATTTTTGTTTTTTTATGAATTTGTAAAAAAGTTAATATTGAAAATAATTTATTAAAATTGGTTTAAAGTTGACGAAATCTCATGGCTGTATTGTTATTTTTTCCTTTCTATTTTTTTGTCATCATTATCATCATTATATCCGAATTTTGGTATATGATTTGATTCACGTTTTTAAATATGAATAAATATTTATGAATAGGTTGATGTTGATAATTTTTTTGAAATTAGTTTTTTTATTATGTAAATTGGTTAAATTAGTAAATAAATTATTTGTAAAAAATTAGATTTATAAACAATTATTTAATTATATAAATATATATGTAGTTTTTTTTGTTTGAATACTTCTGTAGATTGTTGTGACACAAAAAATGTATTGATTTGATTAAATAAATTTATGATAATAGTTGTTGAAATTCGCACCATTGTTTTTTTTGAAGTTTAAAAATAAATCACGCACATCCACCAGATCTGAAAAATATATATAATGATTAGAAAAGGATTTTGAAATTGAACATTCATCGTCGATTGAAGGGAATTATGAGAGGATTCTATCCATTTATGTATATCGTTTTTCAGAACTCAGTAGAAATCGATAAAGAATAACTGGGATCGATGTCTTGTCCAAAATTACAAATTTGGTTTTATGGAGTTGTTACTATGAAAGATATAATAGAAAGAGAACAGGTCCTCATTAGGGCCATATATAATGATTGGGCGATTCTTGTAAGACAGACGACAGACAATGTGAGCTCCTACGATGTAGGAGTTTATATAATTCACCCTAGACTAAGACACACCACCGATGACAGAGTTCAATGGCTGTACTGCAAGGATCACTCTGCGATCAATAATAACCCATGTAAAAATAATTTATCATCATCATAAAATTTTGAGAAGACATTTTTAAAACAAAAAAGGAAAATTATTTCCTGTGTAAAATTTCAATTACATTTTGTTATATCGGAATAAATTATGATAATAAAATTTTATTTATGAGAAAGGTGATTATGTAATCAATCATGTAATAAAAATTTCAAAAAATTTTATTACAAAATTTTATTTAATATACAAAATATGTTTTCATGAATATTCAAACAAATACTTTTTAATATAAAACAAATAATATTTGTCTTTTAAAAACGTTGGTATTCTCCGATCCCGTGTCTTCCTAAGATTTATTGGTTCATCAGTTTCAGATGATACATCAGTAAAATTCGGCTTAATCAAATGTTTTCCTTGTTTTACTATTCTTTATCGAAGGTCACTGAAATTATGAACCACTACACTTAACTAAATATTTGCTATATGAAAGCTTCTAAATTAATGTACTTTTGAACTATCGTTGAGTGCAGATTGTATTTAATATCGGTGTTACGAATTGATCGAATATTTTTATATATTTAATTTTTTTGTTGTTAATAGTATAGTAGAAAAAAATCTTTATATATATTTATAAAATTATTTTGATAATTGTAATTAAAAAGGAAAAAATCGTTCGATTCTGCAAAAAAATCCAGTTAAATTGTAATATTTTATTTTGAGATTAAAAAATGATATTTTGATAATTGTAAAACTCAAAATAATGACCTTGAGTTTTGTTTTGTTGTGTTGAATTGAATGACCTGTAAATACGACAGAGTTTTAATTATTGATGAAAATAAATTCGATACATGACGTTATCGTTTTCAATTGATTAAAAAAGTGAATTTCTTTTCTAGATACTGAATTGTGCTAATCGCGATGTTAAAAAAGACCGCAAATATTAAAATTATAAAAACATTGAATGATACGATTTTCGATGCGCTGAGTCTTCTCGTCGATATTATCAAACTCGAATCGATTTTAAATCGAAATTTGAATAGAAATAATCAAATAAACGGCTCAGTGTTTCTGTGTGATCGGCGAATAGAGAATTGTTCTAATAAGATTGGTTTTTACAAAGCGAAATGTGAATCAATCAATTTGAAAATCTATAGAAAAATGGTTAAAGTATTCTGTGAAAGATTTAACGACAAATCGAATTCGATAAACGTTATTTTTCAAACGCTTCACCCATTCAAATCGCCATCAACTAAATACATGAAAAACATCCGATATAATGCAATCGATTGCTGGGCCGGATTATTAGCGTCGATCGCCAACAACGATGTGAATTTCTGCAAAATCTCCTCGAACGAGAGAGCGAGTGTTGAATCAGTCGATTTGAAAGACAAACTCGTGAGTGTCGATCCGATTTTCTCGATCAAATTCCGGTTGAGTGTCGCCTGGATCGAGTTAAGTTGCGGTGGATCGATTCTGCTGGTCGCCTTGGTGACCGATGATGGTCGATTGGTGACTGTCGCGCTGTTCCGTGTCGAGAGATCACTGCTGGAGAATGGAGAATAGAATTTTTGTGAATATAAACCGAATACCGAGAGCCAGTTGGTAGATTTGCGATGGCATCCAAATGAGAAAGAGTCATTTTTGATGGTTTTGAGCGATACGGTTTCACTGTGTTGTGTGAAAGATAACAAAATCGGTATTGTGAATCTGAGATCGAGTGCGTTTTGTGTATCCTGGAGTTCGAAGGCATCTCTATGGGCCCAGATGCTCACTTCTTTCGGATAATTCGGAAACAATCGGTTTTACCCATATCAGTTGATATTCGCAATATTCTTTTTCTTTACATATTAAAGTTAATCATTTTTGAATACGGTCTCTTTGCGTCTATTATATAACTGTATTGATGATTGTAAAGACGGCATCATATGGTGTGATGCCAGTTCGAAGCCATTGGGGCAGCATTGGAAGTTAAAGGAAATATTATAGAAAACGCATCATGGTTAAGGAAAACTGATGATTCTAGGCACATAAACGTAGCAGAACTAGAAGCAGTTGTAAAGGATCTAAATCTGTGTATTAAATGAGGACTAACGAATGTTGTAGTAATCAGATAACAAATCCGTTGTTTCTTGGATAACTGAGGCACTATCAGAGCGAAATAAATTACACACGAAAGCCTCTTCCGAGCTTTTGATAAAGCGCCGATTGTCAACGATTAAGGAGTTGTGCCAGAAATACGAAATAACTCTGAAAATTGAGTTTGTTAATAGTGAAGACAACAAGGCTGATGAACTGACAAGAATACCCAAACAATTAAAACGAAGCAGTTGCCTTTTGTCTGTAACAGATGACATATTCAAACTACAGAAACTTCATGACAGATGTTATTTAGGTGCAAAGAGAATGCGATATATGTGCGATAAGTTGGAAATAAATGTGTCAAATGCGGATATAAAGGATTTGATCTCGAAGTGTCAAAGTTGTCAATTTGTTGATCCGGCACCAATAAAATGGGAAACTGGAAAATTAGCTGTTAATGAAAACTGGACAAGACTTGCAGCGGATGTCACAAAATTTGATCAACAAAAATTCTTAAGTATCATTGATTGTGGACCCTCTCGATTTGCAGTATTGAAACTAATCAAAGCTGAGGATGTCAAGTCGATTGTTACAGAGTTTTCAAATTTGTTCTGCGAGCGTGGATCTCCAAAGGATTATTGATAATTATACAACATTCCATTCAGCCGAATTCAGCAAGTTGATGGAAAAGTGGAATGTACATGTCCTATACCGCGCTATTAATCGACCAAATTGCAACGGAATAATAGAGAGAAATCATAAGACAATCATGAGAATTGCGTCTCGGTCGAATATCAGTATCATGGAAGCATTATGGTGGTATAACAATACACCATCTAACGGAAAGGAGACACCTAGTTCAGCACTTTACAAGTACATTCCAGTCGGTTTGGAGATAATCGAAAGAATTGAAAAGGAGCCGGTTTCCAATTAGATAAAGACAGACTTCGTAGAGCAACAGTTAGTCTGGGTAAAGCCTGAAAATAATATGCCATGTACAAAGCAATGGACAAGAGGCGTTGTCGTTAGAAAATTGGATCAAAGAAAGTAC
>MQRK01244937.1:23023-34054 GCA_001938485.1 Girardia tigrina
ATATATATATATATATATATATATATATATACAAGAATTTGAAATAACAGATGCTTTTTATAATTTAGCCACAACCGTGATAGAAGGGAAGTTGTCAATATTTATTTCCAGTTTAAATTTTTGGATAAATATGGCTGCTTTGTTTTGTGTAAATTTTACAGTGGGATATCAAAGCGCGTGCTTCTTTCTCTATTGCAAAGAAAAAGTATTATCAATTCAAGAGTATATTTATAGGATTTCTTATATTATTTTATTTAGTTTCAAATGTCTCCAATAACATCATCTCTTGCATTCTTGGGAGATGCAGTGGCATTCGTAAGTTTGTCACCATTTGTTGGGATGCTTAACGATGCTTTTGTAAGTTTTGCTAGAATAATGGTTTTTTTTAATATTTTAAGTGCATTAATGAAATCTTTTACATTTGAAAACTTGTTTTGCTCACAGAAATTTAAAAAATTTTTCGGAAAAATGCTTTTTTCAAGACAAAAATAAAAATGAAGCAAAGTATAACCATGATATCATGATTATTAAACTATACAAGTTACAACCAATCATTGTGTCATTCATAAATGTAAATTAGTCTAAATTACTGTTATATTAATACAATATTTAATAATAACTTTTGCGGGTACCTTCCTGAATTTAGAAAATCTGATAGCACATGTGTAACGTAGCAGAAAATGATCTCAATTAAATCAGCGTAAGTAGATCGCATTTATTAATGAGCGCTCAGTAAACCTTTAATGACCTTTGCTAGCAACACAATTTGTTGTTTTGGAGACAACTATCTTATTGGCCAGTTCTATAAGCTGTCTGTATAAGTAAGTATAGGCAAAAGACATTCTTTATATTGTAGATTATTGAAATGTGTTACTAATCTGATTATTGTTAGTGTTTGGGTATTTAAGTTTATTTAGAAGTTTTGATGTATAAATATACCTGAATCAGGGTTTTTTAAGGTTTTCAGCTAAGTGTAACCTAAGAAAATGTGAGTGTACAGTATAACATAGCAGTGTATGTATTTTTAATAAATAAGTATACAATTAAAAATGACCTTGTGTAGGAGCGTGCATGTGCGAGAGAGAGCGAGGGAGTGGGTGGAATATTAGGGTGTGTAATTTTTAATGAACCCATGATTTACCTCTGAAAGGCCTAATTTTTGGGTGTACATCTACAAAAGTTGTGTGTACATTGTACACCAAAATGGCCTTAACAACACCCTGTCTGAATATGATGCTTTCTTTTAATTAATTAATTTTAATTTTGATTTTATCTATTATTTACTTTCTTCACACTGAGTTTGTCCAAAAGAAGGCAAACCTATTTATACTATTTGTGTCAAATAATAGAACATACATATATGCACACATATAAAATACAAGAGTAAGTAAATTAGATTATGATTGATGATTAGACTCCCTTTTCTTCATGGCCAAAAATAATATTTTTGAAGGTTATGAGCAATAAGGCTGGTGATAGTAGGGTCCAAAATGGTATCATAGCGAAATCATACGTCCGAGACAAAGTCAATCGAGCGGAAAGTCTACCCACAAACGTCTTCATGAAATCTACAGCTTGATGTGGCTTTTGGATAAATGCTGTGCAAGCGAACAGGATGATGGAAATTTATTTACTGTAGTTAGCAACCGTTGTATTATTATTGAACGTTTTTTGCTGACCTGAAACATAAGCGGATCATATAATATTTAATAAATGCTGCTTCAACTGGATGAAACAATCATCCCTTTTCGTGAAACATTCTCTGACTCCTAGGTCAAATGACTTCCTTATTTGAGAACATGTGAAGTTCCGTATTTAGATATAAAAACTTCTAAATATTATTGAAAGGAATAGGAAAGGCAACAGATAATCACTGAAATCGACAGGAATTTCTACAAAAGATTTTTTCTTCATTTCAAAAATCGATTGTCTGTGGAGAAAGTAGAGTTCAGTAGACATTATGTTAGTTTGCATTATTAAATCGTAGTATATGTTGAATATGTATAAATCATGTTTATATTGAAATTACTGAATATTTTGATGAATTACAATAATGAAACATGTTTTATGTGACAATTTAAACATTTAGCCTTCATTTTTGCCAATCTCAATAAGTCTCGGACTATTTATTTCAGCCTTGTCACTCTGTTTTATGGGACCTCTTCCTTTTTTAGGAATTCAACCGTAAGTTTTATTATTTTGTTTTGAATTAAAATTCCATTTAATTACATAAGTATTTTAATTTTAATGCCTCTTATTTATCATACTTATGGATAGCATTTTTCAGTTTCCATTTATTTGTTCTTCTTCTTTTGATGTTTTCCACTGTTTGCTTTATTTCATCATTAACTTTCTGTTTTGCGAAACCATATGACTTTATTCTAAATTTCTTGATTTAATTTTGCCTTTCTTTGCTTTTTCATGTAGGTCTTACCAAACAGTGTTTAAAATATTGCAAATATTAAATTGCTGCTGTTTTAAAATACAATCCAAAAGTACATGTGGGTTTATTTCATGGGAATCATATGTAAACATTTTTTTCTTTCAAACGCGTCTTTTTGTTATAGTCTTATTCCAATCGTGCCAAAATTGGCATTTGTATCAAATATCACTTTACCATCCTAATCAAGGTATGAACATTTTGAGTTTTAAAAAAAAAATCTTCTAATTTCTGGAACTCTTCCTCATATTCCATATAAGTGAACCTCTCATTCTTTTAAGGTATTAAGCCCGAGGCTCTTTAGGATGGCTTGGGCGCTGATGATATCTTCATACGCTTAACCACATCTGAGGATCTATTAGGAACTGCTCCACTTGTGTTAACAAGTTTCATTGCACCATCACTCAACCAGTATTGAAAAACAAAAACATTTCAAGTTCAATCGAGAATCATAGTAATGCTATCTCACCATCGACTGCAAGGTCACAACTCCCTACAGCCTTCATACCCAAAGTATGTGAACTATTTCTTTTTAAGTAATTGCAAGCCCACTTGTACGTAAATATTCTTTCGGCGAAGATATTGGCTAGCTTTTTGACACTTTGGCTTAGCGACTCACTATATTCTAGTTTCCTAGAAATTCTACCCAATCTAGTTTCCCCAGGGACACTACGTTGAAGTATGTCTGTCCTGCTTGTACAGTTGATTATAGTCCGAAGAAGTAATTTTTTAAAACCCAGAAACTTCTTAAAAGTTTAATATATAATCGGATTTAAAACTTGCTGATATAATCAAATTTATTTTAGTTTAAGAGTTTGTTGAAAAATTAATTATAATTGTTAATTATAATGGTTAACTGTAAAACAATAAATCTCAGTGTAGAATAAACTTTATTAACCAAAATAAAAACTAAAAAAATTACATATTTTTGCTACCAACTCAATTTTGTAAATACAATTCTTTAAGTTTGATTTTGCTATTTCCCGATCCTATTTCAATTTATTTCGTTTTTATCTTTTTTTTATCTTTTCATTTTTATATTCCATGTTAAATATATTACATATAATTTATTTAAAACTATTATTTTTTAATAGTCATATAGCTATAAGTGTCGTTTCAACGATCGCTTTTGGAATCGGTGACGCGTTCGTCTTTTCTCCAGTTTTTACTCAGCTATTGAACATTGCCCTGTAAATATCCATAACATTTTTATTTTAATAGCTGATAAATACCTTTAGAAATTGTGGTCTTGATGATGATTTCAAAACATACAGTATTGTTTCCAGCTGCCATGGATTCTTTGGTGTCTTAGCGTAAGTTTCAAGTTTCATAAATGATAAATAATAAATACATTATATTTGTTCAACAATTTACCTTTGCTTCGTTCGATGCATTTCTGGTTATTTCATTATCATTATTCATATTTTTATGGGTCTTCTACTTTGGACTGTACAGAACTTGAGGCTATTCCGGAGGAATACTGGAAACTCCTGATGTACACTGTGACAGTTCCGAAGGTATTACAAATATCTAACCCTTAGTCGTTAAGGTTCACCGAAACCCCATTAAATAATTAAATTTAATTAAATTTCTTAAAGAAAATTTAAATTTTTTAAGAAAATAGAATTTGTCGAAAGAAACACAAATATAACTTGTTTCAAAAGAAACTACCGCGTGTACCAGCTAAATCTAAAATTATTAATATAAGTAATAAAAATTTTTAAATGCCTAGTAATTTAGTTTAATCACAGTTTAAGCAATATATACAAAAAAACTGTAATTTGTACCAATGATTTTCAGTTGGTTGGTCGGAAGGTTGGTCATCGTCGCGAATCTTCTTGGTGAGGATGTCCGTTTTGTCTTTGATAATCGTCTTAATAAAATTCTCCTTTATTAAGGCTTTAAAGTAGGTTTCCATCGTCAACTAGCAATAATCTTGTTAGCTGATGATCACAGACTTGTGAAAACAGAAGTTGTAGTTCATTGATATTGAACATTGCTATAAAGCCAGACCTATGTTTTCTTGGCTTTGTCCACCGGCACCGAATCTTACTGAAATGCATAGAACTGTTTAAGGTCACTCTGTTCATATAGATTTTGATTTGGTAACTTAGGATCTTGAAGTATTCTTCAGCGTCAAGATTAAAGAACAAGAAAAAGAAAATTGTATTAACATTCTCCTCAGAGCATACGACTTCAATAATTACTCTCAAGGGTGAAAAACAGTATATGCCATCTTTAGGCCATGGTCTTGGGATACTTTAATTTGATAATGGTATTATTATTGCGATTCGCACTAAGGGTCTCCTCAATCGCGACTTGACGATCGAATTAACAAGAAATCGTAAATCAGAGAACTAAAATTTCTGTGCATTTTAAAATATTTACAAACACATATTTCAAGGATTTTGCATTTATTTCTCTTTTAAAATCCGTCTATGAGTTAGAGAGATTTATAATCTTTGAGGATTAGCTTGTGTGCTTAAATACTAATTTAAGAATTTCGGTAGCTTAAGTTACAACATTACCTGTAACAATTGATGAATGTCAAGAAGATGAGGAGGCCAAGCTTTGGTTCACGAAGATGTTTATCTTAATATTTGGACATGATTTGAAGGTATTTAATTATACAGTATCGATGGATTAATGTAAAATAAAAAATGTTTAACAGAGTTTATAAATACTTGGAAAAGGTAATAAACAGTTGTTTAATACAGCCTCTACTAGAAATAATGCTATCAAAACGTTCTCTTTATTACGGAAACGAGATAATGAAGTCGAAGAACTTTATTAACTCGTCTACGCAACTTCGTAATTACCACAATAAATAAAAAGAAAATATAAATTACCAAAAACTATAATTATGTACAACAATTAACGGAAGGAAGTAAAAGTCAGTAAGGTAATTAATAAATCACCAAGGGGATAGGATCACGAGAAATAAAAAAAAATATCACTAAGTTTAACTCAAAAAAATGATAGTTACTTTTGAATTCAATCTCGAGACGGACTTTCGATCTGTTGCAAATTGATTCAGGAGAATATGTCGAGAATTTCGAAATAAGTATAATGATAGGAGGATATTTCTTTTCGACTTCGGGCAGAAATTGTTTCTTTTTTGCAGATTTTCTTAATCTGGTTCAGTGTTGCTCCGAGCGAGTTGAGTCAAAGATCTGAATGTTTCCGCGCTCAGAAAGTGATCAAGTGAATGAATTAAATCACTGATCGTCAATAATCGGCAGCTGGAAGTTAATTTGGCAATCAGAAATTGCCGTTTCTTGCCAACAGTTTTAAATTCATAATCGCATATGACATTGAAATATTTCTGATCGATTTTAATCGATCGACTTTAATTTTCAATTTTGTATTACTAATAGCAATACTTTAAATTAAATTGTCATAGACCAAAAATAAAAGCTGATTTTGGACACTTTTTTTTCTTTTGACCAAGGGGTTTTTTTGACGATGTGAAATTTTATTTCATATCAGGTGAGAGTTTTGTCGGCGAAAGATACAAATAAACATAAAAAAAAGTAAATACAAAAACAACATACAAAGAAAAACACGTACGTGGTAAAATAAAAAGAAACAATAATTGCAGGCAAAAGAAAAAAAATAAAATTATTATTACAGACCAAAAATAAAAAAACACACGCATACACTCATCATTCAGTTGGCATGGAGCGTCGGTCAAAAGCCAAAGTCCGCAACACTCTTCACCATACATCGCTATATTTTGATGTCAGTCTTTTACCTTATAATTAAGGCACTCTATGATTGAAGAACCTCAAACTTTTGTAACAAATTGAGTAATTTTATAATTCGATGCTCTTTAGCATTATGATAACATTCAAAACGGGCATTATTCAAGTAACAACAAAAAGTAATCTTATCATATGTAAAATAAACACTCTAAAAATTTAAAAGAATATACAAAACAACGTATATTTTTAAAGTTAAAAATAAATATTCAACAATTAATCATTAGTTAAATGGGTGCACAAATATATCTTAGCCAAAAATGATCCGAATAATTTATAAAATAGTAAATATTTAAAATATTACATCAGTGGTGACAAATAAAATGTTTTATAAAGTCACTAATTTTTTAAAATATTAAACTTTGATTTCCCGTGACATATATGTATACATGGGTTAAACAAAATAATGGAAACACCTTGAAAAAAAAACAAAATATATTTTAATATATTTAATTCATCAAGTGGACCATCTATAGATGATCTTCCATGTTTCCTTCTTAAAAGCCATTTTGATCTCTTATATAAAAGTGTTGTAAGCAGAGGATAAACATATTGTTATTGAGCCACAAATAAATAACAAGCATCAACAAAGGAATAACGCCTATGATAACATCCATAACAAAAGACATTAGTCATAACACAACTGTAATTCAAACACGCGCCGAAAATACAGTCCATATAAACACCACATTCACCAGCAGCAGGAACAAGGAAGCTCATGTTTCTTCACTCTCTTCTCTGCTTGAGTGATCACTGGCTCTAACGAGGCGAACTCTTGGTGTTTCAGCTCAGCTTCGATGCCAGCTGTCTTACTGCCGCGAGTAACGAATAAGTCGTCGAAACGATACAGTATCAATTCTCCCGTTCTCCCATTTTACCAATACAACATTTGGCGACATCATTCCTTGGATCCGTACGACGTATAATGTCTTATGGTTTACTCCATCATTTATCAGAGCTGGGTTTTCCGTCGTTAGTCACTTTGGTAAGTCTATGACTTCATTTTCAAGTTCATTTCTGTGGTATCTGTTTCCAGGCGTGAAGGTATATTTCCGTTTAAACTGCATAAATTTGTTGTGCAGCAATTCCTCGTCAATTTCTTTCCATACGATACCGTTAAAACGCTCGCACTGCACATTCTCTTGTGGGTGATAGGAAGTGGCTCGTGTTTTCTGTATCTTCCATTGGTTGAGGAAACTTAATAATTCAGCATTTTTAAACTGCCGTCCAAGATCACTATGCACGGATACATGCAACCCATACATCAAGAATAGTTAAGTAAAACACCCTACTGCTTCCTTGGTCTCCATACTCTTCAAGTGGAAGCTGAATAGAAAAAGGCTATATTCGTCCACGACAGTTAAGATATAGTTATATCCATGAGACATAGGCTTTGTACCACAGAAATCCATTGCTAATAGTTTCCATGGTCGGAAAGACGTTAGTAAGGTTCCCATTGCTAGCGATGCGAATCGAGGCTTCAACTTGGCACAAATCTTACAGTTTCCTATGACCTCTTTGACCAGGTTCTGTAATAATTTATTCTTTCCACTTTCCTGCACTAGCGTTGTGGTTCTTTGAATACATGAGTGACCCATATGATCATGAATATCTGCAATAAGTCGTTTGATTTCATGCAACTCATCCACAGAAAACACAATGATTTGACTTATCGTATCCGCCATGCCATTAAGTTTTCCTGCTCTGTATTTTATCACAAACTGATGCTGGGGTTTGGTGTACTTTGCTGACGAAATCCATCAATGTGTGCATTTTCTTCTGCTGGCAGGAGTACAATTTCATACGTTCACTAAGAATATTCTTGTCTGACATAAATTTTGATTTCGAAAAATCTACGGCACTTATGTATTCCGTAAGCTCATCCGTCTTCTCCTGCTTTGTCAATGCGGGCCAAGTGACTTGCATGTAGACTTGTTCTGCTTTTGAAACCGCACCAAGAAGCAATAGACCCACCTTGTCCTTTTTCTCCGGTGCAGGGACCCGGATGCATCGTTCAAACTGATTTATCCATGTTCTGAATCTGTCTACCGTTGTATTCTCGAACACTGAAGCAGATATTGAGAATTTGGCCATTTATATTCAATAATTTGTTGTAAGCAGAGTATAAACCAATCGTTATTGAACTACAAATAAATAACATGCATCAAAAAAGGAATAACACCACATGATAACATCAATAACCAAAGACATTAATCATAACACAACTGTAATTCAAACACGCGCCGAGAATACAGTCCATTTAAACACCACAAAGTGCCTAATATATCTAATTTTGTCCTATTTGTGAGAAATATTTTAAATTTGATATGTTGAAATTGGTATGTTGAATTTTGTATGTTGAGTTTAGTATTTGGAAATGTGTTTCTCCCACCCAGATGGAAAATTGATATTTTGGATGTTCACGATAGATAATTATTCGAGTATAATTTGCATTTTAAAGTACAGCATAAGATATTTTAAAAACTTTAAAAATATTAAATCGTTTCAAATTTTAATATTAAAATTTAAATAAAATAAATAACTTTTAACTAAATTAAGTTTCTTTAAATCAAATGGCAATTTCATCAATAAACAAAAATAATACCATTTTAATTTTAAATTTTTATTTGAAAACATGTTTTTATTGGCGAAACATGTTTTCAAATAAAAACTTTTAACTAAGTTTTAAATTAAATAAATGTTCTTTCTTTAAATAAAATCATTTTTAAAATAAAATTAATATGTAGATAAAATTATTACTAAAATTACAAAATTTGAACTTTAAAAATAAAATCTAAAAATAATGAAAAATTTGTGCGAATAATTGTTTATTAAAAAGCATTAACTAAAATTTATCAATTTAGAACGATGTCGAATTACAAAAGCTTGACTGAGAGTTGTACAAATGACAATTCAAATTGTATTGAAAATAAAAGTTCGAAAACCCATGTTGGTGTTCTTAATACTATTGTTGTGCTCTATTTGATTGGTAGTGAATATATTGTTTCTGAAACCATTATAAAATAAAGACATCAATTTCGTTTTATTTTAATAATTTCGGGAAATTTAAGATCATAGGAAAAACATTCATATTAATCGTCCCGAAAATTAATGATATTTTACTAAAAGTATGTACCTAAGTAACATTTGAAATTTAGTTTGGCTCTTGGACCAACAATAGGTGTCATCATGTATAAGCACATTGGGTACGGATATTCTTGTGGAATAATTGCTATATTTATGGTTTTCGTGGTAAGTTTCGAATACTTTTATTAAGAATACTTGTAACAAATGTTCGAACTAGATAGCGGTTATTATGATTTCAACCATCACAAGTAGAATCATGAATATGGAACTCGATGGATACTGCCGTAAGAAATGTTGCAGCAAAACAATTTCAAACAGATCGCACCTTTACGAATACAAACCTCTTTTGCACAGTGATTTTAATCCAAACATTAAGAAAAATATCGATGTTGATAGTAAGATGACTCGATCAAAAACATTTGATAGTGATATCGAGAAAGATCTGCCATATTCAGATTCCAATGTCAAAACCGACGATCCTAAAGAATTCCGTTGACGTATTGAAACTATGGTCATAATATTGGGAGAATTAGTTTTCTATTATTTTTATTCGTGTTTTGACATATTCAATATAATTTTTATCATTTCGACAATATTCTCCAATCTTATTGTGGAGGTTGATTATTGTTATATATAAATAAAAACAGGCAGTTGAGAATGCTACTGATTGACCGAAAGGAAGGTTGTGACTGTTAAACTTTTTCAAGCAGAGTTCTTTACGTTTTTAAATATTTTACTGTTTTGAAATTTTATACAAACACTACCTTTATCAAAATCCTTTGTCTGAAAAATCTATCAAATCAACACTGTACATCGGTGAAACGATGATAATGTTTGTGTGATTTTCTTTTGATCCAAATTTTCTTGAAACATTCTCAGATTTCTCAGATCTGTTGGAGTATACCGTGATCATGTCTGGGTTATGCTCCTGTGATAATCAAATAAAATAATTGATTTTGTGATATTTATTCTCGTATACGTTATTTAAATTTACCAAGGGTACATCCTTACAATCGAACAGGCCCCGAAAAAAGAACAGTAAAATTATTTCTAAAACTAAAACTTATTGAACAATAAATATAAAATATATATATCGTTTGGAAATTACCTTTCATTAAAAACCAAACTATAATAATATAAAGAGATTACCATTTGCCTCTTAACTTAGTAGGTCCATCCCGCATGGCCTATAAGTTAAGACTGATCACTATTTATCTCCTTAGAATGTGAGTATCTGTTATTGACGACTATTTGTATCATAACCTATAAGACCTTCAACTGTTCGTCATTGAAAAGGAGGAATATCCTGATTATTTGATAATATTGCAAATAATTATAATATTACTAATAGTAAAAGAGGTTCATATCCAAAAGCATATTTTTAATCCCGAGATTTCAGTATTTCATTTTTCTAAATCATGAGTTAAGAGATTTTATTTTCAACATTCAAAGATAAAGGTATATATATATATATATATATATATATATATTGTTCAATATGTTTCCTACTTTTTTTGGAAACTAAACTAGATCTAAATCATGGATAATCGACTAAAGCTCAAAATTATCTTGCAATTATCGCAACTGTAATGTACCGTTATCCACTCTGAGACCATAATATTGTATGTAGAGATTATACGCTTCAAAAACGACTGAACCTCTTTATTTTTGAAAAATCAATATCGTATAATGATAGATATTTAGTAGGGGAAAAATGGGCATTCTCCCCACATGACCCCCCCC
>MQRK01244940.1:0-10780 GCA_001938485.1 Girardia tigrina
CCATCAATTAACATTCAGAATGGGCAAAGTAAGGTTATTTCAATACTTAAAAATTTTAATTAAAATATTTTTTGCCATTATTACCCAATAATATTTTCATAAATAATAATGTTTAATTTCTTTGTCACCTTTTAAAGTAAATTATATTTATTAAAATTGTATTAAAATTGTATTATTCCAACAATTTAATATTCATATACTAAACATCCGAAAATTGCTGATGATGATGTATGTAAACATCGAAACATGTCCAATAATTATATAAAAAAAGCTTTAATTAAATTATATTTTTGATATATATATATATATATATATATATATATATATCTTTAATTATAATTTATGAAATTTGATAAAAGTCGTTTTATGTTTTAAGAACAATTAAGTTAATAATATTTCTTTAGGAATTAAAATGCTCTCTGTAAAAAGAATCATTAAATAATTTAACCTTTGTACTCAATTTCAATTAATGTAAATTAAAAAGTTTCATTCTTTCTCTAACATTAAAAACTTTTTTCTCTTTTTAATACTTTTCTCTGTTTTTCTAGTAATTAAACATTTTGTTTTAAGTTTAAAAGAAATAATTTCATAAAATTACCACGCAAAAATTATTGAAAAAAGTATTTTAAATAATATTTATTATTAAAATTTTAAAAGATATATTTTTCATTATTCATTACAACAAAATCAAACAAATATTTTTGTTTTATTATTAATAGCCAATAAAAAATTATCAAAAAAAGTGTATTATATTTTTTTGGCAATTTTTTACATTAAAAAACATTTTTATATTAACTGTGGAATATTTGTTATGAAACTTAATTAAAATTTATTACCATATACAAAATATAATAAAAAACAAATTATTAATGACTTACTTTAAGGTATTGTTAGAAAGAAATTAATTATGATTCAGAAATTTTGAGCGCTGTTTTTGTTTTTATTATGTAAGAACTTTATATAGATTCATTTAATAAAATATTTTAATTTATTTTTGAATTATATTATTTTTGTGAAATTAATATATTTTATTTTTTCTATTAAAATTTGAATAATAATTTAATATAAATTATTTTTAGATATTCATTAGTTATTTTAATAATTATAAAATTATTATAATAAATCACATAGTTTTGTGATGCCCATGAAAGTTTGTTGGTATTGTGTATACAGGAAGGATATTAAGTATATAAGGTTTATTATTGTTTCATCTTTAATTGGATTTTGGTAGTGTAATTCATTTATGTTTTATATGGTGGTCGAAATTCTGACAAGAAACTTCCTAATTAATGTGATATAAATACGTAGTGCGCGTAATAAGTACTTATGGCTCAGAAAGAGAAATACTCAAAAGTAATCGACTGTGGAAACGTAACAAAGTATGTACCATTGAACATAACATCTCGCAGGTCTTATGCGATGAGCAGAATGGCAGACTGAAAGAACTCTTCCAGGAAATGAGTCTGCTGTGTAATCCAAACACGAAGAAATACACATTATGTACTACCAAAGCAGCAGTGTCTAACTAATCACTTCTTCTAATTGTTCGACAGTAACAATTGGGATGAAACTGCAGGAATTCAACTTATCAACAATCTTCATATCTTAAATAGTTTTTCATTAAGATGGATCTAAAAATCAATGTCTCAAAAACTTAGATTAAGAATATGAATGGAAAAATGATATATGCAGGTGCGAATGTCAATGACATGAAAATAGAATAGTTAACTGAATTCAACTATTTGGGTTCCCAATTTATCACAAAAGATAATTGTGAACACGACATCAAGGAAAGGATAAAGAAAGGGAGAACCGGTAATCAAAAGTAATATACTCACCCCAAGAAGCAAAAATGCACTGATTAAAAGCTGTATATTTCCTATCTTATAATATGGCTTGAAGTACTGGAGTTAAACCGAGAGCATTATTAGAAAACTTGAAGCCCTACATAACGCGTGCACAAGAACAGTATTTAATGTAGATAAGAAGATCATATCAGAATGTAGGCGGCTTCTGTTCCACGTCCCCTTGGCAACAGGAAAAGGTTAGCTATGTGTGAAAAGAATTCTGAAAAGCACGATGTAATGTAATAGAAAGATAACGGAAAGAAGCAAAAATAAACTCGAAGGTTGACTACGGATTGATTCGGAATGGCTGTTTGGAGAAACCGTCTCTGTTGAGTCTGTTATCAATCTGCTAGCAGATAGCTCTCAATTTCGAATGCGAGACAGGCTCAATCATTTAATCCGTAACAGGAGTATTGTATGGAAAAAAAACCGAAGATCTACCGAAACTGATCAAACCGAGAATAAAAATTCTCCAATGTGGCTCCGAGATTTTTAAGAAGACCCTTGCAGAACAAAAGGAACTCAATAGACATATAAAAATGGATCATGAAACGGCCCCGAACAAGCAGAAACCATATCTATGTCAGTACTGCTCCAGAAGCTATGTATCAATGGGGTGGCTGACCAGACACTACTACACAGATCACACCGAAAAAGCAAATCAATCAAATTCAACAGAAGAATCGAAGTAAAAAGCAGGGGTCTGTTTTGCTGGCGATTTATATTGTGGGGTAAAATGGATCGGAGATACCAGGAAGAAAGAAGATAAATCCAACAATTACAAGCAGAATTAAGGTACAGAGCGTAGATACGAATGTGTCAACGAATCTCTCGGAAACGATCTCCTTATGAGTCTTAAATTTTACAGTCTTGAATTTGCTAAAAAATGCTAAATCATGGAACATTCGTACATGATTGGCCGTTTTTTACTGGGGGTCCGAAGAGACATCGTAAGCGGAAAGCTGACAACCTAGTAGGAGGCCTATCGTTTGCTAGCGCTTTTTAGTTGGGGTGAACCCTCTAAAGAGCCTACGGCTAAATACCATTGAAAGAGATGTGAGGCCCACTTAGACTCGAACAAAATTAGCAAACCAATTTTAAGCAATTTTATAGCCATAAAAAATAATAATTCTAGGTTTAGGAACAGCAAACATTGCGCGATGAGGCTACCTTCGTCCGATATTTGGGCAGCCTGAGGGTCGGGCGGAACAACATGAATCATTCAAAGGTAAGTATATAATTCTCTAAACTTGACCAGTTGTGAAATATAAAACCAACCCTACAAAAACAAACAAATTCTGAAAGTTGTAAGTTTGTTGTTTGTGTGCTGTTTAGATTGGTGACTCTTTTACTCAGATGGGATTGATATGTTATTGATTAACTATTTAAAGTTAATGAGAATAATTGATGAGATTAATGTTTAAATACTAATTAATTAAAAGTTTTTTAATTATAAATTTTAATACTATTTTAGTAAACGATTTAACTTCTGGAACTTAATATAATTTAAAAACTGATGTTAATTTATTAATTTTACTTAATGCATTTTTATACAACTAAATTTTGAGAAATTAAAAGTTAATATTAATAAATTCTCATTCATTAATCAAAGGTTTGAACATAGATACAAAAACATATTAATCAAGAACGAAAGTGCTTCTGAAAATGATTCTGCTTGTGTAGTAAATAATTTTTTTCATGAAAATATTGATGTTGCTAATAAACATCAAGCAATTTTAACGTTGCTTTAATTCTATTATAATAACGAGATCACGTTTGAATGTTATTCGACATTCTTCTTTAACTATATTCATCTTTTTTGTGATAGAACATTTCTATCATTTATACCTAATATCGTTTGTTATTTAATTCTAACATTTTATCTAAATAAAATATGTTCCTTCATATTCAATTAAAGCATCTTCAAGGATTCATAGTAAGTCTCTTATAATTATTTTCAAATAAATCATGTTGATTATCAATAGGCTTCGAAAGAGACCAATTCTATACATAAATAAAATTCTCCTTTGGATCAAGTTCCGCGGAACTAATTGCAGATTTGTCACCAAAGACTGAATAGAAGAAATATATGAAAAGAAATAAATAATACACCTCAGAAAGAGATGGAAATAACACTTCCTTATACAATCAACCATCTTGAGAACTAATAAAACGCACTTGAAAGATTAAAAAGAAATGTTACACCTACCAACTTATAAATTTCAGGAGTTGTTACGATAGAAATATCCTTAACATAATAATTACATCAAAATTTATTAAGTATAAATTTAATTTATCATTCGTCATGAATAAAAAAATATGACACTAGAAAATCAAATTCAGAACAATTGACGGAAGTTCTTAAATACTGGTGACTTTTATTTTGAAATAAATGTTGCTTAATTGTTTAATATTGTTAATTATTAATATATTATTATATTTTAAATTGAATTATCGTTATTTTTAACGGGTACTCTAATTTTAACATTTTACTGTTTTAAATTACAGTATAAGATTCCTGAAAGATACTTCTATTGAATACTTATGAACATTTTGGATTAAAATAACAAACGATTATGAGAATAAAATAATATAAAAAGATAATTTAAGTACAAAGATAATAATTATTTTTATTACTAATTTTTGTGGAATTAATATAAGAATACTTTGATAAAGTTTGACTGTAATTTGATGCTAAACTCAAAACGGAAGGATTCTCTGAAAGAAAAATCGTCTTATTTGATTACCAAAAATAATTAAGATAATTAAAGTATATTAACAAATATAATTTTACTGTCCTTTTACAATTGCAAATTAGACAGATAAAAAGCTAAAATTGTCATTAGAGACAAGGTATTTTTGGTCATATTTGTCCATACTTCAATCTAGGATTAGAATAATTTATTGAATTAACAACCTTTTTGAATCCTTAATTTATAATTTATAATCTGATCCCGGAATTCAATTTCATGTTTATAATAATTATTATAAAATATTTTAATTAAGAAAAGATTTTTTAATGTATAATATTTAAAAATTTTGTAGGTTAAAAATTCAATGGTACTTATACGGGAGAATATATTATTTAGTTTAATAAATTTGATGTAGAAAAGAAATATAATAATAAATTTTAAAAGCACTAATGCTTTGCTTTCGACAAAGTAAAAATATTTTCTTACATAAATGAAAAAAAATGTATATTACCAGTTACAAAGTAAAACCCTTCAACATGCAAAAGATCAACTTATTTGATTGAATGAATGTTTTGTCCTATATCGTATTATTGTATTCGGGATGATGTCTAAAAGTTCATAGACTACCGTATATGTAGTGACGGTCGACAAAGAATAAAGTATTTAAAATTATCACATTTAATTTTTTTAATCAATATTTGTTAAATCATAATTCCTGGAAACAAAAACTCACAGGGAAAATATTGAGAAGTCAGATTAAACCGTTAGAAAAAAAAATAAATTAATTAATTATCGAATGCAAAAATATTAAGCTTTGCTTAAACGCTTAAAGATAAAAATGACACAATTCGAACTGATTTAAAAAAATTGAAGCTTCATTACAATAAAATGGAGATGTATGATATTTTGATCTAAATAAACTTTATTTACAGAATTTGTTTTGTTTTTTTTAAACATGCGTGAAAGTCACACCAAACGGTGCTCTTTAATATTAAAAAACGCAAAATGAAATTCAAAAATGCTTGTAGTTTTTAGCATGTCATAGAAATTATAAGATTCAAACTACTTTTCCATGTAGCTATCATCATTCTCAACGCACTCATTTCACCGTCTGACTAAATCGGAGAACTATTTTTTTATCAATCAGCCAGCTTTTCACTAATAAATGAAGTGACCGCTAGTATTTCTGTTTTTCTATTTGTAAATTGTTTCCTTTTAGATACTTTATCACTCAATAGAACAGAAATAAATCACTTAAATCAAGATCCAAGACAAAGGAATGATGAGAAAGCCCCCCATGTCACTTTGCTTATCAACAGCCTGGAATAGAGCCGATTTGAGGTCAAGCGCATTATCGTGAAGATCAGTGTTTTATTGTATGACTTTTTTCTTTTTCCTACGATCTTTGTCTACAATGATCGAGTAGTATTTGTCATTGATCTTTGTGGCTTCGTCATCAAAATACTTGTTAAAACACCACAAAAATCACAAAATACGGTCCTCGCTGAGAAAATCACCTCCGTAATTTCTGAGACCTAATTTTTCCTGATATTCTACATTTTTTGAGGATCTAGGATGTGAAGTTGTGTTTGTCCTCTGTAAAGTTATTATTCAGAAGTTGAGCCCCGATTTCAACATAAAGTTACTTTTCACAGATCCATGTTGAGGAAATAAACTACAGATCGCGAACATAAATTGCTTTTTCTCAGTGTATTGTTGTATAGCTGACGTTTAAAGCATTTAAAAGTTATTTTATCGTAGTTCACCATTTTTTAACAATAATTTTCAATGTCTTTTCTCCACCAGTGGTCTTAGGCTCCTTTTTTCATTCTGAAAATTTATTCTGTAGCACTTAAATTCTGTAATGCACTTTTGCATTGTATATTGAGATGAGGCTTCTTCACCAGTGGTTTCACTTAGTTACTGTATTAGTTCATCAGGTTTACTTTTTCTTATAAGTAAAAACTCAACTAAAATGGGCTTTTTAACCTCAGATATTGTAAATTAAATAATCAAGATATCGAATCTTATCAAATAGACAAACGTTAAAACAAAAGTAATAATTTTTGCAGATGAAGATGGACTTCTTGAAATTCTAGTTCATACATTATTAATTAATCTAGCAGTCTACAGACGTTTAGATATCCTCACATAATCAGAAATGTATAGAAAGAAGATAAACTTTATAAAATGATCAAAGCAAAAAATACATACTAAGGTTTAGTTCCAAATTTGCTTCAAGTAAAGATTAAACTGAAGAGGAGAATGAATTTTCATAAAACAAATTCAGTAAACCGGATAAAAGTTTTCTGATTTCTATGAAGATTGAATAAAAGATGTTTCAAATAGAAAATAGTTTTATTTATACATTTTTGTTTAGCTTGTGGAAAAATGTTTTTTAAATAACTAACCGGACATCGATTTTTAGTTTTTGTTTTCTTCAGGTATCATCAGAAATAATTATTTCTTCAGAATTCCTATATATATTTTTTATATATTTTGATCGGAAATGAAGCCGGTCTCTTTTGACAAGCAGATAAATAATTTCCATTCCTATACTGTGGTAGATTTATTAATTATCATTTTCATTTTATCCTTCTTTTGAAAGAAAGATGTAAAAATGTGTTTTGACAAAATATAGGTTATATATATATATATATATATATATATATATATTAAAGTTAAATGTTTCAATTTTTAATTTTGTCATAATATAAATATAAGCAATGCTTAATACGAATAGATTTAATTCAATTTATATAAAAATACAAGAAGTGTTTTCTCACAAGTTTTGATATTTTTGAACAAAAAAAGTACAACAAAAAAAATTATGTAGTCGATATAAATTTCCTTTATATATGCATATAATAATATATAAAATAATATATTTAATATATAATATAAAGTATAAAAGTACTTTCTTTTATGTCTTTATTGTCATTGATTCTGGGATGGAAAACCGCAGGGAATGCAAAAATCGACGGAATTCTATGGGTTCTTTTGCAGATTTAAGTATCATATTAAATGAGATTTTAAAATTGATGGAATAATTTTTTTAAAAATCATTAAAAACCATGCTTAAATATCTAAAGGGAGTTGTTCAATCATATAAAATGTTAAAATTGATATTAAAAAAAAGTAAATTGTGTAATAGTTAATGTACAATATAAATGACTTGTCTTCAATAATAACCTCACAACTGACAACCGTAATGACTAAACATGCTTTTTCTGTTAAATTAAAAATTAAAATAGCGTAAATATGGATATACATAGAAATTATATACATACTCATTAAAGCATGATAAAATTAATTAGAGGTTTAATAGATAAAATTACTTAAAACATTATTTTATTATAAAAATCATATAGATAATTAACAACGATGACAAGTTATGTTTCAAAGACAAAAAATGATCATCAACATTTCTTGCGATTAATTTCGACAGATCAGCCGTCGTCATTGTGAGTTAGGAAATATTGATGTGTGCGAAGAGTAAGATGATGAAGAGATCTATGACATAATTAACCTATGAGATAATTACTCAGAGTATGATTAGAGTTGTAGTGTGTGATGTGTATGTTGAGTATGCATGTGAATTTCTTAATGTGTATGTTGAGGATGCGTGTGAATTCACCAATTGGAAAGCTTCAGAAGTCGTGTAATAGTATTGTTACGTATTTCCCCAGATGACGTGATACAATAACTATAAATGGACGGGGTTGTGTGTTTTGAAATACAAATTGTAATATCGTTGAATTATTTAATTATTGATTATAGCGACAGAACTAACAGTCATTATGCGAAACTAGATCTAATACTAATAAACTGACCTTTATATATCAAATGATTGTTTACATAATCCTTTAGTAATTACTAAAACCTCAAAATATTTTCAATAAAGTAGAAGCGAAAGAAGTTTGCAAATTGATTTTGGGATTAAGAGTCTTCATCATCATTGCTTCATACATCAGCATCTCTCAGTAATAATCAAATTGCGAACACAAAATTTTAAAATAACATTATCGGTATTAAGAACACCAATTTGACTTTTCACGTTTTTATTTACACAACAATTTTGATTGTCCTTAAGACAATCTTTGTCAAAGCTTTCGTACGATTGCATTCTAAACTAAATTGATTAATGAATTAATTCTTATTAATTTTTAGCAAATGGAAAAATAAATAATTTATTAAAATTTTTACTCAAAACTTATTTGATAAAAATTTTGATGATTATTAATTATTTAAAAAAATATTAATTTGATTTATTTAATAAAAATTGTAAAAACTAATTAACTTATTAAAAATATTATAATTATTTGAAATTAAAAAAATTTAAACATAACATATTTTTAAATAATAAGAATTCAAATATTAATCATCCATCTTGGTAGGAGACACATTTCCAAATCAACATACACATTCAAACACAAAACATCAAACATTCAAATATTCCTCACAATCGGAATTTTTCTTTCTATGATGAGTAATATGACTCTCATCCTCTTTTCAATTATGTTCCTGGATTCGTTTACAGAAATGAAGAAATGTCTCTCCAATGTATGTGGCATCATACATATTACATTTAAACTGGTAAACTAAGTTGGAACGTAAATCGTTAGAAGTTGTTGTGGTTAATCCGTCAAAATTAATAGCAAGATATGTTGATGATTGTTTTTTCTTTTTCTATAAAATAAATAGTATTTCTAAAGCAACCTGAAAATGTTATTAAAATTAATGTTTTGATTTTTATATTTTGTAGCTATGATTTTAATAAAATTATCTGAATATTCGTAAAATTAAATCATAAATTTGTATGGTTTAACGTTTTTTTTAAATTATAAGTATTATCAGAAAACGAAAAAAGTAAATATAAAATTAATGAAGAAAAGAAATGACTTTAAAAAATATTATATCAAAAAGAAGAAAAGAACATTATAAATAATAGCAAAAAACAAAACTTACAATATTTGATAGTTAATTTTTGTAAACTTTGTCTTTTTAATCAAAGAAAAAAGTATTTTTGTTGAGAGATGAATCAGTAGAGTTTTCCTTTCGCTTGTTTTATCCTGTATTAAAATTGTTAAAAGTATTTCATTTTTATTTATTCTTTATTGTATTTGAGTAAAAACTTTAGAGAATAAATTCTTTCTCAAAACCCGATTGCATTTTGAAGAGAAATTTAGAATAAGAACATCATTAATAAACTTTGTAAAAATTTCAAAAGTTCTCTAATATTTTATATTTTCATATTCTAAGGTGACTTTGCTTATATGATATTGGCAAAAGAGATGTGATGAACCTCCCTAAACGTTATGAAACGAATGGTTGGTTACAATAACATCTGATTGCTGATCATCAAATCTTAACTCGAAACACTGGAAAAAAAAGAAGAACAAATGCTTTGAACATTAAGTTTTAGTAATGGGTTTGGAGAACACAACGAGTACAGGAATATTCACCTGTCTTTTTTCTCATTGCATTTTTCATTTGTGTTTACACAAAAATGTTTACACGTAAAGGTTTAGCAAAATTATGAAACGACGGATCGTTTTTATATACAAAGCCATGTTTTTATCAATATATTCAGGTATCGCTTTATATATATATGAATACCCTTCTGCACTAATACCTATGATATGAAATTGTAAATTTAAACATCTCAAAATTATTTTCAAAACTCTGACCTGGTATACCTTAAGTAATACATTCTCAGTTTTAAATAATTTACCGACCAACTTAATTCATAAATAATCATAAATAACACATTAAATTCGGTTCAGTTAACTATTTTGAATTATTGATCGTGAAAATAAAATTTAAAAAAAATTTACGACTGGTAGATCCTCCTAGCTCAATATTATATTAACGGGCGTACTACAATTCATATGCTAATTTTACAATTTTTACGCAAATTTTTTTTACAAATTTTTACGCTAAATGGAAAATACAATAAAATGCAAATTTGTACAATAATTTGCTAATTTTTACTCTAATTTAACAATTTGAACGCTAATTTTTTTAAGTTAACTTTTGCAATTTTTACGCTATTTATTTAATATTTCTTATGCTAAATATAATTCAACTTTCTTTTCATTTTTTTAAAATAATAAAATTATAGATTATACAGGGTGGGCCAAAAGTAGGGTTACAGTTAACACTTAAACATTTTATCTTTATTAGAAATTTAGACATTTATTTACATACATTATATTTACATAATAAACATTTTACATT
>MQRK01244940.1:23113-35895 GCA_001938485.1 Girardia tigrina
TTGTTGTGACTCTTTTCTTGTTATTTTTAATAAATTAAGAGACGGTCATTGTTCTTCACATAAAATTGACTATTCAAAATATTTTGTTATTGATTTTTAGAACACAGGATATCGTTCTTACAATTCTCTTTCATGATCTTCTTTTTGTTCGCACGATCATACTTTGTTTTAGGAAATTATAATAAACATTTAATTAACAAATAATCTCAAATAAAAATACATACATAATTTTAATTATAAATTTTTTAGACAATCTTTTACTGTAAACATTATTTATTTAACTAAATTGAATAAAATTAAAATTAAAAAAAAGATTAATAATAAAAAAGATTCTTAATATTCAAGCATATAAATCTTTATTTAAATCTTTATATATGAGTTATTTATTTATAGAATACTTTATTTATAGTATTCATTCTAAAACTGAAAAAGATTAAAACAAAAATTAAAAGAAGGAAAGGCAAAAAGATAAATTCACTAATATCACAAATTTCGTTCATATATAAAAAATTAACAATAATCAATATTGAATTTATTTAAAGTAATTATTTTTTGAATTTTGTTTTGATCTGTTTTTTCTTTGTAGAAAAAAAATAATTAAAACTTTTGATCCTAGTTTATTTTCCACTCATAAAATATTTCCTATTTTTATTTAACTTTTCTTTATTACAAAACGAAATTTTATTTTTAGTTTTATTTATAATATTAATTATAATAAATATAATAAATAATTTAAAAATGGAAATTTTAATTTTTTTGAAAAGTTTTTAAAAAAAAATAAAATAATTGAATTTAAGAACAAAATTTTGTAAAGAAAGAAACTTAATTAATTTGATAATCTTCTTCAGTCTGATTCTTTCTCAACTACATTCTCTATTTTATTCTTTTTATTTTTTCTTAATCTCTTTTTCAAAATAAAAGATTCATTATTTGTTTATTTAATGTAAATCATCTAAAACGTAATTTTATTTTTTATATTTTTATAATATAAATAAACATTTATTGTGAAATGATATAACATGTTATATTACGTTATTTTTTTATTATATTTTTATTTTGTTTTAATTTATTATTGATTTTGTTATTCTACTCTTTTTGTGAGAATTATTTTTAGAACTAATTGCTATACAAATTGTCATAAACTATATAACTTGTACAATTTATGGAAACAAAGCAGATCACATTATTCAATTATAAACCAAGAGTTCTGTGATATTTGGTTTCCATTATTCTTTTATTCTCGACACCCATTTCGATACTCTGCCAAAATATTTATCTGAAGTGAATTAATGATTACGGAAGTAGTCGTAATTAGGATTAATTGATTATGACAGTGCAACATTTCCGAAATAAAACTCCTATTATTAAAAAAAAGAGAACTAAATAAAGCTTTACATTTTGCTCGTTCATTATTTTGATTTATAATTCCATTCGCATTCTTTTGGAAGAAGGAAATATTTAAATGATTTATAAAGTTAGAATATACAAATGACTTTCATGTAAATTAGTTGATTTACTTTTACAATTTTCTTGTTAATTATTCGGTTATTATTGAAATCCAAATTTACTGTTTTATGACTTATTAGAATCAAAGATTTATTGGTTTTTATAATTTTTATTTTTTAAGTAAATTTTAGTAAAATGTTTTAAATATTTTTGTGATTAATATAATTATTATATTATTATTTATATTAGAAACCCTTATATATATTAGGGTAGGTCAATTTTGGTTAGGGATAATGAGTAATGTATTGGTAAGTGTCAGTCTGCTAAGAAATAATAAAAAGCAAATCAAAACCTTTTTATATATAATTCTTTTTGCGAATTTAACTTCAAGGATAACGTATCAAGAGCTTATGATAAAGTACGTATTCTGGCCTAATTAACTCTTTTTCTAGGTATTATCTTGACCTAGATAAATATATTACGCCATATTATAACTAAAAGCAACGAAATTAAATATCTCCTCTGATCAACAATAGAATATACTGGAACTTACGCGTAGTTACTGGATAATTATAGAATTAGCTAGAAGGTTATCTGATGGCATTTAATTCCTTATTTAAATCTGTTAATTTAATTCCTTTTTAATTTCTTAATTTTAGATAATTTATTGAATTGAGTAATATGCCTACAGCAGAGAAACGCCGACTGACGCGACAGGCAAGCGAATAGAACTTTGGAGGTCGTCCTTGTGAATTACAGTCAACGAATCCATCTAACTACAGGCAGCTGATTCAGTAGAACTACTACCTAATTCACACTCAACCTGGAGCAGACGTTATGTTCTATGTAAATCAGACCGCCACAGAATCGAAATCAATCTGGTCGTCAGTGAATACCAGACTGCCTTTGATTACAGATACATCTATTAATCGAAAACTCAAAGACTTGTTCTGCTTGTAAAAGACATTAACATACATCATGGAAAAGCAAGTCAAAAGATATTTTGGATGCAAATTTGGACAAACTTTTTGATATATCAGCTTATTGTTGTTTACTGAAGACGGTTGCATACAGTGATTTACGAGTTAAGTGTAAGAAGCACAACTGCTGTCAAGAGCACATTCTTTACATCTGTCCTGCAAATGCTAAGGTTTCCATTGAAGACAGGGCATATTTTCCAGACAAGAGACTCAAAACAAGTGTCCAATGTGCATTTCAGATGTCATCAGTTGATCCTACTGCAGTCCGCCGAGATGCTAAGTAACAGCAGCTAAAGATTCGGAACAGATCATCTAAAAGTGAAATTTACTTAGGACAGGGCTTGCAAAAATAACCAGAAGCATTAGGAGTCAAAGAAACTTCATCATCAGATGATGATGGTGACGAATGGTAGCCAGATAATATGCCAGTTGACCCATATAGCCTGGTAATGTTTCCAAGGTATGCAATGGAGCTTGTAAGAGGCGTGTGTTCCTCTACCCTTGGTACAGGTCTTGGGAATGCTTTGTTGCATGACTTTAGGCATTTATTGAGACCTGAAGTTGACGTCAGTTCGATAATGATGAACAAATGCTAGTTAGACAGAGCTAAGGCAAAGGTGAGAGTAATCAGTGTAAGAACTGCATCCCATGAGAAGACCAAACTTATATGTTGCAGAATAGATGGGAAAGTGGATGACAATACCTTGACTCACAGCGAAGCAACAACATCTGATCAGGATATATATATATATATATATATATATATATATATATATATATATTCGTTGAATCAGAAAATTATATCACGAACTGTGGTTTTTGGTACACCTAGCGATTCAGCAATTTGGCGCTCGGATTTTCTTTGTAGATGTAACTTTATAATTGCTTTCCTGTATTCAGACATGCTGAAAAACAAATACAATAAATTGATATGTATAAATTTATTTAGATTGACAAAAAAACAAAAATACAATGTGAAAAAGCAAAATTATTGTCAAATTTAAAGTGGTCGATTTTTTTTGCGCATACTATAGTTATTTTACGTTGATTGCTGAAATATATGTTTTAATTCTCCAAAAGTTCCTATCAAATCACTTTTGGAGTGGATTCTGGACTAAAACATTGATGGAGAGACACTTAGTCTCATTTGGTTCTGTCATGGCAATTAAAACCATAAAATATTGATACCTATTTTATATATATTTGGTCGCGTTGCGATTCCAATCAACAGTTACTTGAGCCCAATTTAAATTAGAGGTAAATAAATATTTTTAAATAATTAAATTAAAGAAATCAAATTAAATAAAGTAAATTTAAATTAAATATAAATAAGTAAAAAAATAATTTAAATAACATTTGTAAATTAAATAAAGTATATACGTATATATGGTTATATATATATAGTTATAAAATCATCACGTTCATAAGGTTTTGTGATGATTTATTGTCTTTTGATTTGATCTTTTGCCGCTTCGAAAACGATTGTTTTTTCAAGAGAATATTGATTTTCGATTGCAGGAAGATTAGTCTGTTAATCGACTTATCGGAACTCGATTCAACGAGTGAATCATCTGTCTGAGTCGTCAATAAATTTACTCAATTTTGAATCGATTTTCCGTAATTCCGATTCAATTTTAAATGGTTCAATTTAAATCACTGATTTAAAATCATATTGTAAACAATTTGAATTTCGTGAAATTTATTCATTGAATTGGAAATTTATTCTGTTTACAATTCAATTTGAATGGACCAATTGGGTCTGGCAGAGTGGTGTGTGTGCCAGGGTGTATCTTGATTTTTTAATCCGAAATAGCATATATTTTACATTGGTCAACAATAAAGCCACATTTCATTCTTTAGGTCTTTCTATTTGTCATTGAAACATTTACAAGAAAACCAATTTTGGTTTAATTAAAAATTTGGTCTACGGTATTTATCATTATCAGTTATTTCACTCATTACATTCTTCCCTCTCTTCATCCTCAAAGTTTCATTTTTCCTAATTCAAGTTTCCCACACATATTGTTCCTTTAAATTTAACTTTAAACCTTATTTCTTTTTCATTATCCTTGCTAAAATATATTGGATGTCATTAAAATAACATTCTGAAATAATAAATGACTCTCTCTCTGATTCTTGATCGCGAAATAATGTTTATTCATATTCAATATTTGAATGTTCTGAATGTGATTTTGAATTAAGTATAGACCCTTGTTTTTCAGAAAACCACACAAATAAACAATTTCAATACATGTTTTAGATGAAAAACAAATTAAAAGATTTTTCAAAAAAAGCCAGTTTCGAAAGGATTATATCGAGTAGTATGAATTCAAAATAATGTATCAAAGGAGTGCAATGCACGTATTCGTCTTGTTTCAAAGCTTTTTCGGAACAGATGAACTAAGAAAACACATTAAACACGTGCTTGCGGTTATGACGCCGCAACACCAGAATGGTGACAAACCTTTCCAATGTCCCATGGAAAATTGTCACAAGACATATAAAACGGATGGATGGTTAAAGAGACATTTATTGATCAATCACCGAACCCAAGGCAGTACCAGTACTAGGGCTGCAAAAAATAATGTAGATGAAGGATATACAAAATCTTCAAACCCGATCGCGATGCATTATGTGTCAGTGCCCCTCGACGGTACAGCGGAGACGGACCCAGAAGTGGTTCCAAGAGTTTTTCTCGCCTTTCTGTTAAGTAATACAAATGATGTGGGGATATTTCGGTGTCCCTTTACACGGCGAAAGCTCTACAGAATCACGATATGAGAGATCATGACTGGTCCTTACTGACTGGGAAACCGAAGCGTGTCCGTGCTCTGAAAGCTCGCATTCTTGCATCTAAAGCCGTGCGAGAAAGTCTGTAGGCTCTGTATTGTCTATTTTTGGTTTCTACACAATACAGAGTTTGTGACTCTCTACCCTGTACGCCAATGCTGGTTTGTAGTCTCTACAATACACAGTTATACGTTCAGTCAGGGGAGGCTAATAGTATGAATTTATTTATTTGTAACAATAAATAAAATTAATTTGTTTAATTGTAACTTACGTTTTTATTGCTAATTAGGAAACAATTTAATAAAAAAAATTTAAAGTATTATAAAACAATAAATAACGTGTTTAAAGAATTAGTCTTTTAATATATAAGAATTTACTAAATTGAATTAATATCTATTTTATTATTTATTTTATGTATTCATTTTTCGCAAAAAATATTTTGAACATTAAAAAAATTGATTCAAAATAAAACTAAATTATTAATTATTAAATTAAATGAGACTCAGAAAAATCAGACTGAGGAGATTGAAATATAAATATTAAAAATAAAATAATTTGGAATGTATAATAATTAGTCATTATATATAATTTTTACGTCTATATTCAGAACATTTCTTAGGATTATTAATTTTCTACAGAAAACTAATTATAATACTTTTATGTTTTCATCGAATCTTTAATTAAATGTACTTTTATCCATTAATTATTTTTTTAGGATAAATAATATTTTGTGTTAGCCTTTAATTTAAACTATTTATCAAAAAAGTTTAAAGACAATCCATAAATTCAATGCAAAATAAAAAAAAATAATTACTTTTCAAGCTCTATGCCAGCTTACTAACTTCAAGATAGGTGAAAATTTTATTAATATCTAAAATAATTTTATATATAAAATTACAATAAAGTCGTAAAAAAGTAGTGGATAAGGACGCCGACAGGAAATAATTATTGTTCTTTGGGTTCCTTTCAAAAATCCTTTGAATTAGAATACTAATAAAGAATAATTATGAAGCTATAAGCAAATCATGAAACTGTGTTTTAATACAAAAATAAGTTTCACTGAACAGATAAAAGAGAAGAATAAATATATAAATATAAAGAAAGACATGAGCTTCAAAATATTACTTAAACATAATGAAAACTACTAAGTTATAAATAATATACAAAATATTTTAAAATAAAATATGATTTTTATAGGAGTACGAACTTTATTCTTATTCTATTAAAAAAATAATCTTATTATCAAATATAATTAATTTTTCATCATGAGTTTCTCTTTCTAAAGAAAAGTTTCAATTTATTCTTCCAAAGCCATTTAAATGATAAAAAAATTATTAATCATTGATTTATTGTTGGAAAAAAACATTTCAAAATAATTTCAATTTTTTATTAAAATATTAAATTTTAATCATTATTTATCCAATATTTGAACATTATTTATAATTAATCTTATTAATTTAATAATCAATTTAAATTAAAAATAATTAAATTAATTAGCAATATAGTCAAATGCAAAAAAATATCTCTTTCTCTTAATCGATATTAAAAAAGTTTTATGTCAATTTTTTCAACAAAAATCAACAAATAATCTAAAAAATTAAAATAATTGATAAAATTTGTTTTACTTTATTTAACAAGAAATTTTATTTTCAAGATAGACGATTTATAGATTTATTTTGATTTTAATTTTAATTTAATAACAATTTTAAGTTATAAAAAAATGAAAAATTATATATCTTAAAACAATATTTTATTTTTCGAATTAAAAATTGATAGATTGTCTTTTAAAAATATTGTGAAGAAAACATATTATTCATATTTTGAATTTTATAATACAAAGAAAATGATTAAAATAATATTAATTTTATAAGAATGTTTATTTTTATTAAAGTTGTAAATATTAAATTTTAATATTAAATTTTAAATATTAAAGTTGCATTTAAATAAAATATTTATAATTTTAGAGTTTTTTATAAAAGTTACATTTTCAATCATAACAAATCATAACAAATTATAATAACAATCATATCAAACATAATCTTGTTTTATTTATAATTATATTTTTTACTCATGTGAATTGCTACTAAACTTATTATTATTATTATTATTATTATTATTATTATTATTATTATTATTATTATATTTATTATTATTGTTATATTATTCTTTTAAAATATTTATAAATAAAATTTACCATTTTTTTCATTGCCTGTACAACATTTTTTACCTATTAGTACTAATATTTAAAATTAATCTTCAAAAATAATTTTTAAATAGAATTAATACATATAATTGTCGAAATTGCTTAAATATTCATCTTTTTAATATTTTTCTAAAAATAAAAGTACAAATTTGATAGTCGTTCATTTTGTCGTTTACAAGTCTTTTATAATCAATATCTTTTTGAATATGAGGATTCATATTAAATTAATTGATATTTTATTTTAACAGTAATATTATAAAAAAATATGAAAACTACTTTTAATATTTGTCAAAATAAAATAAGTATTAATTTAGTTATTAATAAACAGAATAATTTTAATGTTTCTATAAAATAATTAAATAAAATAATTTGATAAAAATAATATTTCTAAATTATGTTACTATTTTTATCATTTCTATGCTAAAAATTAAATAATATATATTAATATATTATTTTTTAAAGTAAAAAAATCATTTTCAATAAATTTTAAAAGATGGGATTGTTATAAATTTCCAGTTGTATTCCTCAAAAGAAAAGAAAATTTAATTTTCTTTTAATACAACTTATATTTATCAATTATCGTTGGGTTTTTTGAACCTCTTTCATCTTAGATCCCTCAAGGCACATCCAAATTTCTGAGATAGGCTTTAAATTTAATTTAATTTCTATTAGCAATAGTATTAAAGTAAATAAAAAAATCATTTGCAAAATAAAAAATCACAAAAATCTTTTTTTTCCAAGAATCCAAAATATTATTTGCTGATAATTTATTTTAATAATAATATAAATAAATATTTTTTTAATGAAAAACCAATTTATTTCAAGGGGCACTTCATTCGATATGTAATGATAGCAAACCGAAGCAAAATATATTTAATAAAAAGTAATAACACGATTTAATTAGAAGGAAATAACGTTACAAAACACTCCGAAATATATATTCTTGAAGAAATGTAAACTGGAACGAATTTTAATTTCAATAAATTATTTGTTGGAAGTAATATTTTAAAATTTTCTTTGGTAAATATTGTTTTATAAAACCATTTTAGAGCTTGGAAACACTTAAACAGTTTTTCAAAATAAAAACGTAGTTCATAAATTTGTATTAAATGGAACATCATTTTGTTACTTTTCAACGTTTATTTAAATGTCACTTTTTGTTCACCAAATATTTAAGAGATATCTAAGATCGTCTCTAGAAAAACATTGAAAGACCTTTTAACATTCACATTTAATTTAAAATTCCAGTAAATATTGTGTGAGATTTTAAATAATGGGCAAATAAGAAGTACCTTAAGAAATGATGAAAGGAATCATGATAAAAAATGAATTGGGAACCAAAATGTGAAGAAACTATTTTTTTAAAACAGAGAAAAATGAAGATCTATTTCATTTGTTTTTTTTTTCATTGAACCATTTTGAGATTTATAAATAATTCGATAGTTAAATATTTTAAGTACTGAAAACAGAATTTAAATACACATTATAAATTGTTATAAAAAATATTTTTTAAATGTACTTGGTGCGCTCAAACCAAGCAGGATAAAGAAATCAAATTCCGAAACGGTTTAATTTTATAAAACAACAAGCTTAACATATGTAGCTTAACATTAACAAATTTTCAACATACTGTCCACACACCTCCGCTAACGGATAATTAACTGTCAAAATGCCTTTACGAAATATTTTGGGGAGTATGCGGAAAAGAAATTCTCTACCGCAACCTTAAAATCGTTTTGGGATTCAGACTGAATGACTCTCAATTGCTTTTTAAAGGGTCTAAAAAAGTAAAAATTGCGCTATACAGCGCAATATCATTAAGAACTAGTCTAGCACCTTCAAATGTAGCCCGAAAAATACCGGTTGTGTGGACTGGTGTATTGTCGTGAAGAAATCAAAATGGCGTGATTTTCTGCTTCCATTTTTCTGGAGGCTATCACAAGTTGGCTGTAAAAGGGCTGACTTGATAGAGATCTCTTTATCGCAAAGTCCATGAGAATAACATATTGATGATTGAAGAAAGTGGAAAGCGTTCTCCTTTGTTCAGGTTTACTCATTAATTTGATTGGGTTGTATGCATGACACAATTTTTTTTACAAATATTACTTACATTCTTTAATTTAGGGATTACCTGCACAAACAGAAATAAGTGCTAATACTTTCATTGAACTAAAACCAGTTGATTTTTTTACCACATAGCGTACTTTAAATAAATCCGCATTATGTGTTCTACATCCTCAAAATATACCCCAGTTTCCTTCACGTTTATAGTGGTTAATACTTAAATAAAAAAGACGATTTTTATATACTTCATCTAATCAACAGCTCGTAAAATTATATCAGAGTCTGATAATATTATTATTAGATTGGTAGTTTGAATAAGTTTAAACTCATTTCTCTTCATAAAACATGTTATCTGATTTTCAGTAGCCTTTAATTTAATATGAAAGTATCAAAAATTTACTTTCTATTAACATTCATTTTTCGTAATCTAAGATCTATTATCTCATCGCATATATTTTTTTTAAAGTTTCAAAACTGATTTTCCTTCCTGCTCCTTTCATTGATGGTTTTTGATTAGTAAATTTGTCTTAGTTTCTAAACCACGGTTGAATGAATGTTTGTAAACTATCGTTCGGCCATAATAATTTTTAAAATCGAATATTTATTAATTTAAAAATGATTAATAAAATATTATAATTAAAACAATTTGCTCATATGTAATTTATATTATATTTATAATTTTAAATAATTTTAAAAATCATAAATAGTGATATTATTAGAATATTATCACTATATATTTTTAAATTTTGTGATAATATTTGGATCGTGATACTATTTTGATTGGTGTTATCCGTTGCCTACAAATTTAAAAGAGATAAATAATCTTTCTTTTACTCTGACAAAGTAAAAGAAAAGTCAAAAAGAAAAAACAACTTTATAATTAAAAATTCGTTTAATTTTTTATATATTTTACTGCATTCTAAAACTTTTAAAATTAAAATAAAAAATATTATTTGAAGTTTGGTAAGCTCAATTATTTTGTTTTTATAAACAAACGCTAATAAAAACTAACAATCGATCTTGATTCCGACACATTTATGATATATGTTCTTGCTTTCATGTAGTTTTCTCAATAGAATCAATTTAGATCAACTACTTAACTACTGTTATTTTAATTCAGGAAAGCCAAATAAATAAAATGTTATTCAAACATTTATACTTTATATATGTGAACAAATAACAAAATAATATTAATAAAAATGAAAAAAAAATAAAACTATTGCAAAAAAATAAAAAAGGATTGCATTAAAACAAAACATTATATTTATATATAAAATAAAATTCTTCAAATTAACGTCTGACATTTTAACCTATTTATAGCTTATATTTGTCATCTAAGTCTCATCAATTTGATTAAAGCAAATAATTCAGTAACAAAAAATTTTATCCATTTTATATTTTATTTAGTTTCATATAAAAAAACATTAATTACTTTCGTAACATTTTGTTAATTTGAATAAATAATCATTTAATCGTAAAATAATAATTTATGTTTCAAATAAATTTGTTTTAATTTTGTTTTATTTTAACAAAACTAAAAGAAAAATTTATTTTTTATTTATTATAAATTTAACATAAATATTTATTACTGTTTCAAAAAAGTCAAACGAAAAATCGTTACGTTAGTGTTTTTTTATTTTTAAAATTTTAAAAAATATTATCTATCTATATTTAATAAATTATTAATTTATAATTAATTATAGTTTTTTAAAAACATTATTGTATTTAGTTAATGTTTTTTAAGGTAAAAATTATTCTTGAATCGCGACTGAAATTAAAATTTTTTTAAAATCTAATTTATGAATTAAAATGAGACTCAAGATAAGATTTTTAAAATATCTAAAGAAAGTTTACAAACTTTTAGCAAATTAAATACAATATCTAAAATACAAAATTAAATATTAAGTTACGTAAAATTAAAGATATAAAAAATATTGAAAAAGTGGTTTCAATAAATGATTATACTTTTTGAAAAAATATAAAAAATTCAAGATTTCGAAAATAATAAAATTTACATTTAATTTATTTCGATATTATTGGTTTGTGCAAGAAAAATTAAAAAGTGTTCCTCAGAAATTTACTGAAACAAAACTTGTTTAAATATATAAAATGGTTTATTTTTGGTATTAAATACAAGTTTCAAAAATGTCTTCTTCTGACTTTTGATCAGACCACAACCACGAACTAACAGTTATTCTAATATTATATTATAAATATCAATACCGAAAATTGAAAATAAAATATTAAAACTGAAACAATTATTAGTTGGACTTTATTTTACATAGTTATTTCTAAAATATGAAGTTATTTATAAAACAGTTTAAATGAAGATAACACGAGATTAAAGTTGATAACAATAAGGAACTAAAACATAAGATAATAATTTATTCGACTAATCCCGAAGAAAGAAGAAAAAAAAGATTAAGAAAATGGAATTGGTATTTAAAAGATTAGTTGGGCATATATTTTGTGGAAACAAAATCAATACAAAGATTTAAAGATTCTTACTGGTAAAAATATCAATTCGAAATCCTACGAATATTCTGGTATCGTCAATTTTCCAAATCATACTCATCCGAGTATCTATACCGACTCACTCTCAATTTTAAACTAAATTCAACAGCACAATCCTCAAAAAAATTGATAAATATGTGAGGAATATTTTAAATTGTTTGAATGTGTAAATGTATGGATAATGTAAGTTTATTTAAGTATGTTGAATTTAGAATGGTGATTCTCCCAACCAGATGGAAATTGGTATTTTTTATTAAGTTTAAAGTGATTGACTATTCGAACATAATTAAAATAATCATTTTATAAGTTCGTATTTTTAATTTGACAATTAAAATTAAATTTAATATTTTTTGGTAAAATTTAAATTAAATGTATTTTTAATAATTTGATGACATTTTTATTATTTTGGGATTTATTGAGAAATGGTAAAATTTATTATTTTTAATTAATATTAATTTATATATTTAAAAATATGACTTAGAAAAATTGTTCGAATAATCATGATTAAAAACAAAAATTAGAAAACCAATTAGAACGATGACAAACGATGAAAGACCTTCTGAGAGTCATAATGACTTTAAATGTGATTGTAATAAACATTCAAACGAGACTTGTTTAAATGTTCTTAATAAAATATATTTTTGGTTATATTCAATACTAACATACTTGTTAGAAGACAAAAGATCGGTACTAAAATATATTTAAATAATCTAAATCACAAACACACATACATCAGTTATATACAGAATAAATGGAGAGTCAAAGGTTAACTCTGTTCTCGACCC
>MQRK01244954.1:5998-18201 GCA_001938485.1 Girardia tigrina
TTTGCCAAAATTTTTCCACACAGAAAGCATTGTGGCTTTTCAACATCGTCCGATTCCTTCATGCAACAGAATCCATATTTAACGTAACTTTCATCGTACTTCCTTTTTTTGGACATTTTGGGCTACAAAAAATATCAAGAATTAAATATCAAGAAATTATTGAGAAAAAAATATCCAGAAATTATTAAGAATTCAAACTGAAATTGTTCACAAATGAATTACTTGATTGAACTCACCTTTACTTGAAAACACCGTTGTCAGCACAAAAAAAACACTAGAAAAAACTATGATACAAAAAAGCACTCGAAAAAAAACTAGTAAATACAATACTTTACGAACAAATATTTCGCTTTAAGAATTTGCAAGAACTTTGCGGAACTGATTCTAATGCACTTTATTCCAAGTGAAATAAAAATCAAAAGTACTCAGTGTTTCAAATTTTGACAAAAAAAATTTTTTTTAAAGAAATTTTAAAAATTAGGAGCAGTCGGCGAACCCCCAAAATATGATCCATGGACCCCCAAGGGGTCCATGAACCACAGGTTAAGAAACCCTGCTCTAGTCCAACTCTATTCAATTTATTGCATCAGAACAAAACTGGAGCATGTGGAACAGTGAGAAAAAATCGTAAAAGATTGCCAAAATTCACTGGAAAATCACGAAAAGGAAATGTTCAATAGTTTTCATCTTCAGCTCTGCTAGCAATGAAATGGAAAGACAAACGAGATGTCTACATGTTATCGACTGTAAATAGTACAAATTTCTTGAACAGTGGAAAAATTGATAGATCAAATGGAACAGAAATTATGAAGCCCACTCTAGTCATGGAATATTCGCAAAAAAATGGGAGCTATTGATGAAACTGACATGCAGATATCATTCTCTGCTTCAATTAGGAAAACTTTAAAGTGGAATAAAAAGTTATTCTTTCACATGATGGATATGGCGATATTCAATTCGTATGAAGCATACAGAATGAAGTAGAATGCTAAAGACTTACAGCTTGCTCAGTTCAAATTGCTTTTGGTTAGAGAAATACTTCAGAAATATGGTCCTTCAGAGAGAAATAGAATTGGTAGACCTTCTAATGCTCCTACACCTTTGAGAGTAGTTGCTTGTCACTTTCCTGACAATGTTCCACAAGATCCAAAGAGTAGAGAACGAAGTAGAAGAAATTGTATTGTTTGAAGTGCGAAACAAATTCGACAACGAAGCTATTTCATTATGCGAACCAAATTGTTTCCGAATTTACCACACTAAGCTTCATTTTGATGTAGATGATTGATAAAAACCAATTCTAATCAGTAAAATATAATAATACTGCAATATTCATTGAAAACTCTTGTTTG
This sequence comes from Girardia tigrina, assembly GCA_001938485.1. NCBI lineage: Eukaryota > Metazoa > Platyhelminthes > Tricladida > Dugesiidae > Girardia > Girardia tigrina. The sequence continues at coordinate 7,348 of MQRK01244954.1, forward strand.
TAGATCAAAAAAAATCATTTTAGTAACTTACGTAATAAATATTTCTGTCTTTTAAAATTTTTTCATGCTGAATTACCTTTGTTACGTTTAAAACTTCAATAAAATTCGGTAGTCAACAGGTTAATTTATCTAATTTAAGGTGACATTATTTGTTAAACAATTGTAAAATTATTCTCATAAAATTTCAAAATAGTCGTTAAAACTTTTTTAATGATTTTATAAGATTTTTAAACAACTTTTTCCATATATTGAAGTTGTCGACACAAGCTGCGATATGGTTTAAGTTATTTTGGAAGTATTATTTTAGATTTACATTAATGTTAGTAAATTGAAGCAGTTTTCGTTCTTGTAACATATGTAAGTACAGAATTGTTTAACATTTACTGTTATGAATATTTTTTTTAATTTTGTAAACATAATAATTTTGGCTGAATAAAATGAATTACTTCCTTATTATTTAATATAATTTAATATACTAATCAAAAATTACTTTATATTTGTTAATAATATTTTCCATAATTAGTTCATTCCATTTAAAATATTTGAAAAGATAATTGAACTTCAGAGCAAATTCAATTAATTAATATATTTATACATTAAAAGCAACAGAAAAGATGTCGTTGCTAATTTTTGATAATTAAAAGTTACTTATATGAACTCTAGAAAGCATATGCAATTAAAAAATCTTAAACAAAGAAACTTTAATGTTATTAATCATAAATTATAAAAACCACTTATTAATGATAATATGAATTTCATTAGACTTAATTTATTTTAATTGTGTTTTTCATTTGCAATAATGTACATTTTTGAGAAAAAAAGAAGTTAAAAAGAACATTGATGCTAAACTGTCTCTAAGAGAGAATGTTAATTTATTTATTAATTACTAAAAACAATGGCCTTGGCGACTCCCTACCATTATTATAGAGAAGAAATTAAGTTGAATATGCTTCATTTTCCTAATTATACTCCCTTCATGACTGAAAAGATTCTTTTCTTTTAAATCATTTTGAAAACAAACTATACAGAATCATTACAATAATTTTTTGTGTAGTACTTCTTAAATAATTGGCGATATAATTTTTCCATTATAAATTAATTAAATTTTTAGATTTGACAATTTAAATTGAAAAATATTTCGTTGAATAAATTTGATTAATTGGTAATTTGATTGATAGCAACAATTTATAGAAGAAATTGCTTTATCTTGAAAATCTATATCAATCATTCTCTAGTTATAAGTTTCAAAATAATTCTTTCTACATATTATTAAAATTAGTAATGGAATGTGTCATATATTTTTTTAAAATTAAATTTGACAAAATTAATGAAAAAAATTGAACATCCAAGGAACATAAATATGTATGATGAAAGATAATATGGTCATTTCCTGTTGATAACTATTACATAGTAAACAAAACACAAAAAAATAATACATATTTTTAATACATATTTTATTTAAAATACATATTTTAAACTCTTAGCAATTTAAATGTTTTCTTAAGAATCATTGAATGAAAGTATGGTTAAACATAAATGACATTGTATTTCAACAAAAACATGTTACCTTACAAATGAAATCTTAAAAAGTTTAATGTGTCAAAAAATGAAATATTGGTACATTTTTGATTCTTTTTATGATCCCGTAGGCCTTTATTATAGAGAAGAAATTAAGTTGAATATACTTCATTTTCCTAATTATACTCCCTTCATGACTGAAAAGATTCTTTTCTTTTAAATCATTTTGAAAACAAACTATACAGAATCATTACAATAATTTTTTGTGTAGTACTTCTTAAATAATTGGCGATATAATTTTTAATTTTTCTACTCCACTTGCAATTTTGTGTTTTTGCTTGAAATTTTCACACTCGGTTTGCTAATTGCTATAAATAATTTGTTATAAAATAATTTTTTATTTGGAATAAACAATGTTTTGTTGGGGTTTAGGGAATGTAGGTTATCGGTAACCAACCTTAACTTGATAAAAAATTGTGTTAAACCTTCCTCAACTTAACTCTCGTCCTCTTTGCCATCTGCGATTAAAGACCAGTGAAATGGGTCTTCCGGGTTGTAGATATACACAGGCTTAAGGCCAGATAAACCATCTCAGCTCACGTGGGTATAATTTTAGTAAGATTTAGAACTTCAGATCTACTCTTGATTTACTACTACTTTAATTAATAATTAAGATTTTAATGGTGAGCTCGAACACCCTTTACGGTGATCCTCCTGATGTAAATGTGGGATGACTCTCTTTCAGCTGATTTTTTTAGGATAAGACGGGTTGATAATTGTAAGAAAGATTTGAAATTAATTAAGAACCCTAATCTTACCACAAGCTCTTTATTTAATAACAACCTTATTGATGCACATAATTCTTTTTGTATAAATCTCGAATTTTTGCTGTTCTCTTTTCGTAGAATTGGAGTCCACACTTTTTACATGATTCGATTAAAAATTAATTTTTAAAAGGACATTAGCGAGATTGTCGTACCTAGTCACGTAAAAATAAACCAGTCTCCATTGACTTTGCCGCCTGTGAAGCAACCCGTAAAATGGCGACTGGAAAAATATATTTTTAAATGGCGTTCATTTTATTTTAATAAAAAATTGTCATCTTTTTTTAAGTTTATAAGAATCATTGTTATTTATAATTCTCCTGCCATCATCTCCTTTGTCAAAGACAATCAAGAGATTTATTTGTTCTCATGAATGACCATTGAAATGCCGTCCACCGGATCCAGCTGTGGCGAGCGACATCCCTTTAACGTGCAGAAGTTTGTACTCGAAGAGCTCGGCGGAGCGAACTCGCATGTGTTACTTGGTGACATTGCGGAAGCGTGTTGGTTGGATTATCTTCCTTTGAGGTGGTCTTTCTAGTGGTAGTTGTTGTTTGGTGTGACGGAGGGGAGGGTTCTGTTGGTATTGGTGTCAGAGCATGTTGGGCGAAATACATGCCTTTCCAGTTCCTTGGAAATTGTGCAGTTTTGATCAGGAAGTAGTCGTTTTTTGTTTTTGTGTGGTTCACTTCTTAGGCTCCCATTGCAGATTGTGGTGTTGTACTTTACGAGATTGATGTTTTCGGATGGTTTGGACTGTTGTCGTCGATGTCGTTGCCATTGCTTATGTTGTTGTCGATGTTGTGTTCTGGCTTGTTGTTGTGCTCGTCCTTCTCGTTAGATTCGCTGTTGTTGTTACTGGTATTGTCGTTGATGTTGTGTTTGATGGAGTGGTTATTGATGTTGTGATAATTGGAGTGGTTATTGGTGATGACGTTGTTGATGTTGCAGCAGCTGTATCCAGCTACCTCACTTGCTGCAAATATGAGAGGTGGTTTCAGATTTTTTGCTTATGGTAAACACGCAGTAAGGCACACTCCCTGGCATCCGTTCCGAACTGTATGTGCCAAATGCATACTTCGGTAATTTGAAGCTCGGAGTCGTCACAGGGAAATGTGCACCCCAGTCATTTAAAATAATCGTCATCTAAAAAAATGGAGTTTTTGGCAGTGTCATAGCGTGTATTGCTTTTTATGTTGGTGGTTGCAAGGACTCGGTGTCATCGAAAGGGTTAGCAGTATTTAAGGGATCCCCCACCTAAGAGAGTGATATGATAGACGAAAGTGGTGTCGGTTGTGATTCCATATTTTTTTAAGGTGATTTTGGATCGAAGTGGTTTGAAGCCGTGATAAAGGGTAACAGGGTATCCCGTGCGGTTATAGATGGCGATGATGAGATGGTTGACATGACTGTAAATTGGGGGTGTGGGTGTCTGTAAATATGTTCCCTTTGATTGATATCGTGATGATGCCCGGAAGCCAACCATGTCAGGTGTGGGTTCTAGCCGTCATAGAAATGCCTGCAGTTTATGTGAAGCGGAGAGTACGTGTGAGTGTTTTCGTGTAGTGAATAGTTTTTATTTTGTGCGTGCGGTGAGTTGTAGATGTGTGAATAATGTAACGTCTGCGTTTTAACCAACGATCATATCTGATTACCCGGGTTCGGTTGCTTGATTCCATTTTTGACACCATTGAGCTGCCGGGCAGCGGATCCTGTTGTAGCGACTGACATCCCTTTAACGTGTGGGAAGTTTTTAACCGAAGAGCTCGCCAGAGCGACTTCGCAGTAGTTGTGTACAGGTTGAGTCCAGTAGACATCGGTCGACTCGTCATTGTGTGTCGGTCCTACGACTGATTCATAGCAGTTCCCAGTCGAACAGTGAAACCAGAAGCGGCGGGTTGTACGATCGCTCCGATCACTCGACGTCGGTTCGTCCGACTGGCGAAATCATGTCAGCCAGCGATGTGCCATCGGATCGCGCATAACAGCTCGGCTTCGGTCCAACCGGTTTGTTTTGTCGAGGGGTAGTACAGTTATTCGTGCACCGCATGAATTTGTAATATAAGGTCCAAGATAACAAAGAAAAAACGAAAATTTTTTTACGACAGTGGACATTTTTTTAGTTTGAAATTGAATTCCTTTTTTATTTTTCATTGAAACAATCATCAGTTTTTTAAATTTGCAATTTTTACAATTTTCGAGCACCACAACAATCACTGCTTCATTTATTGCTGTGATTAGCTTTGCTTGTTGATATAAATTTTAATATCAAATTTTTTATTTATATTTCATTTAATAAATCTTATTCGTCAATTTGTGTTCTTTACAATGGTGTCAGATTTCGTCGAAGAATCAGTCAACCCTATACTTCCTCAACCTCGGGCTTTCTATGCTAATGATGATGGTACAACCCTTCCTTGGTTCATAATTTTCTAATTTGGTTCCTCAAATTTTTTAAGAAATAATTAAATAAATAGAATATAAGTTAAATGTAAATTAAATAAAAAAATTGTTTTAATAATTGACAGAAATTTTCCGGGAATTGAAAATCAGAGTGGAAATTAGAATTATTAGAAGATCAAGGCAATCAATTATTCCAAATATTTTTCAATATCCGATAATTAATTGTCATTAATAAATATAATTTAGTTATGGATCTTTGTTATTCTCCGAGTTGTGTTCCCACAGATTCTAACAATAATAATATTTATTTTTAATGTTTATTAATTTTAATGTTTATTTATTATTTTTAATATAGTAAAGCAAAAAGACAGTATTGTTAATACTATAATAGAAAGTAACTGAAGAAATAAATGCTGATCAACCTCGGTAGCCGAGGAGTAGAATGTTTATTGGGTACTTAGACCACTACCAAATGACACAGGCGATCTATCCTGGCCATTCTTGGGTAATCTATAATTCTTGGTAATTTTATGAAATTTTGAAAAATATAAAAATCAATAAAAAAATTTTTAATTTTTGAAAAATGAAAATTGCAAAAAAGATTTGAATATAAAAAATGACTGGAAAAAATTTACCAAATCCAACTCAACAAGAAATAAAAAAATATTCAACCACTAATCTCATCTTTCTTTAAAGATAGAGATAGTAACACTATTACAACCATAGATCCGGAAATTGATCTTCCAATATTCTCTCCTTTTCCGGAAGACGAAATATTATTCTCCAATATTATTCTCCTTTTCCGGAAGACGAAAATGATGTTAACTAATATAGTTTAGTTCCCGAAATAGATTTAGCTTTAGATTCACTTTTTATAAATGAAGAAAATAATGACAATAATGCCTAGGCTAAGGTGATCGTGACCGTTGCTAGGGTGATCGCGAACGTTGCTAGTGGGATCGCGACCGTTGCTAAGGTACCAAGGACCAATCAGAAGTGTTTTTAGGTAATCGCGACCGTTGCTAGGGAACCAGGAACCAATCAGAAGCGTTTCCAAGTGAACCGGAACCGTTGCTATGGTAACCAAGACCGTTGCCATGGAAACGGCCTCCCCCTGGAGGGGGAGGGGGTGTGAGGGAGAACCGGCATTTTTCCCCTACTCGTTGAGGTATCGTTGTCAGGTGTGGTATAATAAAACCGGACTTACGGAATTGAGTCGTCAATGTTACTATCATCCCTTCTAGAAGCCAAGTCACCAGTCGGGACATCCTCGTTATTGGTTAAGAACCCGAAGGCGCTCCGACGTGCACACAACGTGTTGATGTGAGCGAAGGAGTTGCGTCTGTTCCCCGTTGATATGTAATTAGTTAAGTTCTGACAGAGTTGCCGTTGAACTCTAATAGAAAACGGATGGGGGCTCGGAATCATCATTAATATTGTTTGAAGGGGAGCACGACACATAGAAAGAGAATGTTTGGCAATTGTGTTTGGAGTAACACATTTTAGACAATATTTATATGGTGCAGAAGTCATTTTGAAAACGGATCACAAACCTCTTGAGAGTTTAATGAAGAATAAAAGTGCATCAAGTCGATTAATTGGATGGGCAATGTCATCACAAGATTGTTATATCAAAATAAAATATAGAGCTGGAAAGGCAAATGCAAATGCTGATGCATTGTCTAGAATCCCAGTTGCTCTGATAGAAAATGAGACAATAAAACGAAAAGATGTAATAAGTCAAATGATTGAAATAGCTGCTGTAAACGTAAACATAAATACGAATTTGCAAAATTAGCAAGAAAACGACGTCAAACTTAAAAAGTTAAAAGAAAAATTAATGGAACAACAAGTAAAACAATATAAAGTTGTGAATAATATATGAAAATATCTGGATGGAGACAGAAAATTAATTGTTATTCCTGATTCACAAAAAAATATATATAATGATGCAGTATCATTATGGAGCTTTAGGAGGACATCTCTCGTTGCGAAAAACATTTGACAGAATCAGAGAAAAGTATTATTGGGAAAGCATGAGATCCGATATTGAGTCATGGATCCAATCATGTGCAATTTGCGCTGCTCGAAAAAATACGGGCAGCCAAAGGAAGGTTCCCTTAAAAACGATGCCAGTACCCGCAGCTCAATTTGAATTGTGTGCAATGGATATCGTTGGACCATTGTCAGAAACAGTAAATGGCAACAAATATATTCTAGTTTCCGTAGATCATTTCTCGAAATTTACTGAAGCTTTCGCATTGCCAGATAAAAAGGTCACTTGCACCAATATTTGTGGAACGCATTATATTCAAATATGGACCACCAAAAAAGATTTTAACAGATAGAGGACAAAACTTTATGAGTAATATAATGAATCAAATAAATCATGTCTTCTAGATGGTAAAGCTCAATTCTAGAGGTTACCACCCAGAAACAAATGTGTTGGTTGAACGTATGAACGGTACATTTTAAAATAGAAAGGCATATCTCACGAATCAAAAACAATGTGATTGGCACATTTTCATTCCGTAAGTGTTATTTGTAAAAAATAATACAAAAACAGAAGCAACAAGTTACAAACCAAGTTATCTTTTGTATTTACGAGATATTATAATGCCTGTTGACTTGGATTTTAGTCCACAGTCATCACAGTTAATGGAAGTCCCAGATTTTGTCACTTTAATGTTAGAGAAGTTAAACATTGTGTATAAACAAGTTGGTCTACAAATAAAATATAATCAAGAGAAATATAAAGAACAGTATGATAAAAATACAAAAGTACATTCGTTTAAAGTCGGAGATAAGTTGAGAATATTTACTCCCGAACCAAAGAAAGGATTGACTCCGAAATTAGCCATGCCATATAAAGGTTCATATGAAGTTGTCAGAGTGACACCCACCAATTTATTTATCATAAAAAATAAGAATGCAAATCCAATAGTCGTACACGGTCAATCGATGCAAAAAGGCAAAGAACGAGCCTAATAAAAAGATATAACCTCAGATCACAAACTCAATCCGATGAAATAGCAGTAGTAGAAATCAATATACGAGTACCAAAAAATATAAATTCAGAATCTACAGATTACAAAGATATCATAACCAACAATCCACAAGTACCACGTTCAAAATCGATTCAAATAAAACCATTAAAAATTAATCATGGTAATGGATCGCCATTATCGCAAAGAGAAATAAATGAGAATGCAACCATTTCGTTGTTACAAGAATATATTGGACTACATTTTGTAAAAGGACATATTTATAATGACAAATTTTTCAAGTGTGCGGTAAGAAAATACCCACATCTCTTTTCTGTAAAAGATCCAAAAAGAAACGCTACTCCATTAACAATTATAATAACTCGACATAAGTTTTACAAAGCTGCAAAATTACTTAAACAGACACAATTATGTGAATATCCAGGGTTGATAGATACTCAAGGGATTGGTTGATTAACTACGTTAATGGAAGCAATAATACAGTGAGCACCGTTTCATACAGTTATAGCACCCCTTATCATATACTCTAATTTGGCTCTTCAAGATCGACGTGGAGATACCGCATCCGAATATAGTACAAGATATGGTTCAGAGTTGGTAAAATCAGTATTATAAATAATTGAAAATAACGAGATTATGTCATTAGAAGGAAAAAAGGCAGCTGTCTTATATGTGAGACATAAAAGATTTAGATCAAATAAATCAGTTCAATAAACAACGAAGAAAGGAAGAAATGTTTATAAAATGTGTAAATTTATATAATTGGCGTCGAAGAAAGTTACCAATAAACATTGAAGGAGATGAAAAGGTTGTGAAGACAGATAAAAACCAAAGTTATAGTCTTAAATATTTAGAATTTCCATCTATAATAATCCTATTGATTATCTTATCTTTTATATTACGAGGTGTAGACACTGAACAAGGAACTTCGTTACGAGAACGACAAATTTTACTACGGATTGTCCCTCATATCGTCTTTGTTAACGTTGGAGCACATAATATTAAGTATTCCTTCAAGATTTGTCTTGGACAATGTTATTGAAAAAATAATAACGAACTTAGAGCAATATATTTTGACGGATATCGGAACTATAAAAATATGTATGTTCTTGCTTACAGAGAAACAACCTTAATGGCATCGTTCGAAATAAAATGGGCACGACAGAGAGTACTAATAGATAACCCAATGTCAAATTGCACTATTCATAGTCTTTCGTGGGATATTTTTATTCAATATAGTTCACTATTTACTGTACCACATGTTAAAACACATGAAAAATCTATTGATTCTGATTCTTTAACGAAAATTCAATCTATCATTTATAAATGGTCACAAAGATTGACAATTACACACATGGTCATTTATATTATTCAGTGTTGGATTATTTTTACGCAGTTCCTTAATAATAGGGCACATAGCATACTTATACAGAAAATACAAAAAGAAACAGACGGTTTTAAACTTATGTCGTACTTCCTTCGGGAAATACCTGCCAGGAGTGTACGTAGAACAGATACAGGTATAAAAAAACAATTTTGGCTGTACGAGCCTTGAAATTTTATACTTCATTATAAATTTGTTTATTTTTTCTCTCTTTTTCTAATTCGTGCAGACGAGCACAGTAACCTAATGTCTTTTATTTTAGAAATGCAACCAGTATCCAAAACAGCGCAGGATTTCCTATCCAAAATGCAACAAAAATATGCAAATTTAAAACAGACATTTTATGATAATGAGCCGTCTGATGGCTATCAACATTTTTCGTATTCACAATTTGTAAATCGCAAGGGAATGGTTGATCGCCAGTGTGAGGAGTTACCTGTTGTTGTTAGAGATACACTCATAAATAGAGAAATACCCCACCCTGATAAACTTACGCGTAGGGAGGAGGGTAAGGATAGACTCATACGCGCCTTTCAAAAGCAGCCCATTTGCCCCATAGAAATACCTCTTCCGTCTAGCTGGACCCCAGATGAGCCTATCTCGGCTCAGACCCCAAAGTTGTTTGGGTTGGCCATTCACCCAGTGCATTTAATAACACTTTTTATGGCGATGTTCAGTCCGGTTTGTCTAGACTCCTGAAGGAATTGTTTGTTGCTGAATATCCCTCCACCAGTTTCTACCAAAACCGACTGATATATTATGATCTGAACAAAAAAATGGTAGTGATAAAAACTAATGTTGTTAGACGTTGGAAGATTTCAGACATTATGGGTGTATATCGGCACAGTATACCCACCACCTTTAACACCCCGCATTACAGATTAATAACCTTGTGTATTCACGCAGCATCAGCCCCTCTTATACTTAGCGATACCAAAGTATCCATAAATGTCCCGAAATTGCATTCCATTGTCATCGATATCACGGACAGTCTAGAAGATGAAGTGGCCGAACAAATAAACGGTATTTAAGTGTCCTCTCCCAGTAAAGTTGCTGTTTTTGCTGGGGAATTTCTATTACAGGATGACGTGCCAAACCCGTTTCACCAAGTTTCACACCTTCAGATAAATTCTGATTTTCAGGTCAGCGAAAGGTTGGTCGCCCAATGAACATCGTTCGTAAGGAAAATTCCTTCCTTAGAGGAAACCAGGCTTCGTTTACGTTTCTTGGACACCCGAGTTTGTCAAAGATGCCGACAAAAGATTTCATGTTGCGGTGGTCACGCTCATGAACTTTAGCGTTAAAATATTGATGAACACTCGGGTGGGCCCACACTAGAATTACTGAATGGGCCACAGGGTGCCATGGATTACAAGATAAAGACCTCATAGGTTCCGCAGATAAATATGAGGTAATCGCAGAATTACACAGGAACCTATACGGTAATATCCTTGTCGGTCATGATCTCCAAATGGAGATTAGAGGTTTAGCCATACCCACACATACTCTATTGGGTATCCGCGATATTGCGTCGGCAAAAGTTTTTGCTCGTTTGGGTATTAAAAAGAAAAATGATGGAAATTTTTATAGCTTGAAATCATTAATATTAGAGGTTCTTGGAAACTCGTCAGAATTATTAATATCAGACATTAAAACTTTTATTATACCACAAAAAAATGTTTAAATCTAATATTTAAACAAATTTATTTTTTTTTGAGAA
>MQRK01244963.1:6455-23957 GCA_001938485.1 Girardia tigrina
AGATAATTAATTTTAATTAACAGGAAAATTTGTTTTAGAAATGTGAATTGTTATAGTAATAAATATTGGTGTTTAAAAAAATGATTTCTGATATAGACGTTGCAACCACCTCTCACAAGGTGGATGGCTGGCGTTTCGACCCAGGAAGGTACACTTCCTTGACAAGTGAAAATGCAAAATCGATTCCAATGGGCAAAGCAGCACATACATTTATCACAGAAGATGTGGGATAAGGTAAGCAATGACTCTTTATTGTAAGGCATGTCCTCCACTTTACCTGTTTATACTGTTCTGTAACACAGGTGATCTTCACCGATGAGGCTGCAATTGAAATTGGTGCACAGACAGTTCAATTCGTTCTGCGTGGACAAAGGAAGCACTCACACCTGCTCATTTCGAACAGTAGCGTGGCTTCACATCAAAAGTGATGTTCTGTGGGCTCATATCTGTGTTTGGTGTGAGCCTTCTCGTGCCTATCAATGGTACTATGAACTCAGACAAGTACATCGCCACTTACGCAACATCTTCTACCAGCTGCACTACATTGGTTTGGTGATTTACTTTCGCAACTTCTTAAAGATAGCGCGTCATGCCAAAAGCCAATCAAGACGACGCAATGAAGGCGATAGAGAAAGTCTGGAATGTCTTGAAGAGGAAGCTGTTCTGGTTTGGTAGTGGTGGAAGCAGAGATGAGTTAATCGCCAAAGCTACTCACATTTGGAATACCGATCCCGATGTCAAGGCAACAGCTACCGCCTGTGTGCAATCTATGCAACATCGTGTGTTTGAGTTAGTTTTGAGAAAGAGTGTACACACCCATTACTGAAATTTTAAATATTTGTCACTGGTTTCTTATTTTCTTAGAATATTCCGGTTGGTGCAATTAATTTGTCGCACATTGTATATATGTTATTATTAATAAATTTTTGATTTGTTTTCAAATTTAAATTAAGTCTTAAAGAAGAAAATATTTATGCCACAAATGATGTACCACGACCTCAACTGCAAATTGTCCTTCGAGTTGATAAACACCAGAGAAAATATGAATCATGCTCCGGTGAAGACATTACTGCATTATGATGTTATCAAAACATAAAAAGAAATCGACAACAACATCAACAATTTTTATGACAGACTACAGAAAGTTTTGGCTTAGAAAACTTGGAGATTCGAAAATTTTAGATCCAAATCGTTTGAAGATTATTTCATTACAATCAAAAACTTGGCGTCACACAGATGAAATGAAGACAAGATGTAGAAAGAAGTCTTACTATAGTAATTGAACTATAAAGACATATTTACTTAATTTGAAATGCTTGACAAAAAGGATATTGGAGATATAAAAGAAATAATGAAGAAAAATAAATGAAAGTGTTATTTTAATATATATAAAATATAATATATTTTTAAGAAACATATAATATAAAAATCCAAGCCACACACGATAATAAATAGACATGCAATAATAATATTATTAAAAATAATAATTTAAAATAAATATTTTTTAATAAATAAGTACGAACCAACAATTCATATAGAAATAAATCCATGAATTATATTTTTTAATTAATAATATATATTAATAAGAACACCAATATGATTTCCAATACTTTAATTTACATCACAACTCCAATTGCCTCCAGGACCTTTGTAGTTAGAAATCGTTCTAGATTGATAAATTATTTAATTCTATTTCCAAACATCTAATTATTGGAATCAATTTAAATTAAAATACTGTAATAAAATAATTTTAAATAATTTTCAAAAATAGTTTTAATTGATTTTAAATATATTATTTATGTTTAAATTAATATTTACGTTATAATATACTAGTAAAATATTATCATATATTTTTGACAAAAATATATTAATTTAATTTTAAAGTGGTCATTTACATTTTGAAATTTTCTGAATAATTCGACGGTTCAAGACATTCAAAATATCGATCTTCCATCTGGGTGGGAGAAACACAATCTTTAATACAACTTACCAATCAACACACAATAAACACCATTAAAAAAGATTCCGCACATATATAATTTATATAATACAGAACAAACTGTTATTCCATTACTATCGTTAGTTAACCGTGATATTTAAAAACATTATCAGCTATTTAAAAATATATGGTTTATGAGCATAAAAGAATACTCTTCTTTTTATATCTAAATGTCTCTTCGTTAAGTTTTTGAGAAAATATTCGGATTGCCAATAAGACTCGGTAAAAAATTTTTTGTAAAATTTTTTTGTAAAATTTGCTATGAATTATCAATATTAATTGTTAAAATAATTGTAATATTTGCAAGAGCTAGGGAGGAGTGAACTAGTTGTCTGGAATCTATAAATAGGGATTATTGTTCCTATTCTAAAGAACTAATTATGACTGTATTGAAAATGATTGACTATCGTCTTCAATTAACATTCAATTGGGAATCTCTCCTCGAAATTAACTGGTTGTTGATTCTTTATATTTATCCAATTATTTATATTTTTCTTTTAAAACGTTTCCTTTCGTTTAAAGAAAATAGAACTAGCGAGCGTACTGATGGCAGAGTCCGTAGATTGTACACAAGACGATAAACTGAAAAGTGAGTCTTCCTAATTTGTAAAAATGGAGAGTAAACATAAAATTATTTATTCATGATTTGAATAAATATTTATTTTGACGTTTACTTTTACTATTATTTTATTTTCTTTTTAAAAAATATTTTTTTCTTAATAGATCTATAAAAAATGAAATCTTAATAAATTATTCAATAAAATAATTTTATTTTATTATTTATTTATTTTTTTAATTAATTATTTATTTATTTATTTAATTATTTATGGTATTAATAAAAAAATGTTATTTTTAATTATAAAATAGAATTTTTCGTAAATTTTATCGTTTATAAGAATATGATTGTCAACGATATTTAAATTTTTAATTTGGATTTAGTCTAAAAAATAATTATTTATTAGTTTAATTAAAAAAAATAAAATATTGACAAAGAGAATCAACAAGATAAATTTTTTTCTGTTTTTTTTACTGATATTGAATGTTATTAAATTTTTTTATTTAAAATTGGAATTTTTAAATATTTCTCAATACTATTTCATTTAAAATGAATTTCATTTGTTTTTATCGAATATTTAAGAATTAATTATTTTTTTAAAAAAAAAAAAATGTTGTAAGTGACGACTTTTGTAACTGTGAGGAATATTTGGTGTGTGGATGTTTTTGTGCAGTGTTTGCGTTTTTAAAAGTTGTGTGTTGATTTGGGATGGATGATGAATATTTTAATTCTTATAGTCTGAAACTAATTTATTCAAATTTAGATTTAATATTCAAATTTTTAATTTTTATTATTGTAAACTTTAAATAATTTTACTCATTTTACTTTTTTAATTTTTTTTTAAATAATTAAAAAATTAAAAAATTAAAATAATTAAAAGTAATTAAATTTGGAAAATTGGCCAGTGCTTTCCTTTGACTAAATTAACATTAGTTTTACAGTTTATAAATCAAAATAATAATTATATAATCAATGATGTCTACAGATTCTATTTAAAATACAGGTGGTCGCTATATAAACGGAAAATATATCAAATAGCTATTTGTTTTTTCAAAGAATAACTTTTAAAATTTTTTAAAGGAATATGTTATATCACACTCATAAATGCTCAAACTAATGTCTGTATACTTCAAAGCAGTCTATTAACCTAGAAATCAAAGCTCGTGTAGCTCTTTGAAGAGTAACTTGTGAAATATCGTTCCAAGCTCTTCACAAGCTCGTTTTTAAATTATCAATAGAGTTTATGTCGCGTTAATAATTCTGAAGTAATATTAATAATAAGCTTTAAACGCAGTTTTCCCTGACATTGAAGTCTGGACTAGTTGGTTTAATGTTTGTTTCTACCTTCAGGATCATGATATTATCTTTCAAGAAATTGAAGCTTCGTTTTGCAATACTATGAAACTACAGTAAAATAAAGAACAGATGGCTGCAAAAATTGTATTATTCCACAAACAGATCTTCCTTAGTGTGAGCAATATTTTGAATTGTGTGTTGATATTGTGCATGTTGTATGTTGATTCGGATTGTGCCTCTCCTGCACAGATGGATGATTGACATTTTCTTTGATTCCTACTAATTAAAAATAATTTAATTTTAAAGTAAAAAGATTTAAAATAATTTTGAATGTATTATTTATTTTTTAATGTAATTTAAAATTTTAATATATTAATTTAATATGTTCTTTTTTAAAAAATGTTTAGATTTAATCTCAACCAATTAAATTCTTTATAATTAATAATTTTTATTAACAGATTTTCATTTATTGAAAATAATGAGTTTGAACTCAGAAATAAATTGATCAAGAGAGATGTCAAATAGTGAATGCGCTTGTGATAATAATAAATGTTGCAAAACTCATAATGGTGTTATTAATACTTAGCATATCAGTTCATGCACGCACTTCTCGATAAATGTGATCATTTTGTGTATTCAAAGGTGGTCACAATGAAAACCTTGCTGCGTTCGAAAACCATAGCCTTTTATAAGCATACTCTGGTTCAAAGCGATTGAGCAATTCAAGAGACTTGTTTTTGAGCATTTCCTAGTATCGCTCACTGAGTACGTAACATTCTAGTCGACGATAGCATTTCAGTTCGCTGTCTTTGAGAATTTCAAACACTGATGTTTTCGATATATTGAAATGTCGAGTGATTTTTCGTTGGCTGAAATGACGTCTGTATATTGCATCAACACCGCTGAAACAAATAAGTCTTTCACTGAGGCACGAGCCTCATTCGAAATTTGTTTATTATAAATTGTCCCGTTTTGGTATGTAGTAGGTGTTTCAGGACATTCTCGTTACAAAGTTGAAATATCATTATTAAACTGATGCATTAAAATAGATGAAAAAAAGTTTGTAACATAGATATTTTGCCAGTCTTCAAGCCGGATTTTACCTTTTTTTAAGAATAATCACTTTCCTTTGAAAGTCTGAAAGCTGCTTCCAGTTTCCTTCCGAGATGTGGGTAACAAAAAAATCTAAAGCAAATCAAAACAGAAATGAGAAAGCATACATCTTATGATAATATTACAATCAAGCATTTTATTCATGTTTTAAAGAAATCAAAATGGAAAATAGTAATAGTAATCTCATTTGACCTTCAAATCTTCCGCTTTTTTGCGAACAACCTTTATTTTACAGAGAAGGTGAGTGTCAGGTTCACTAATATTGATTTAAATTACACTTATTAGTATTTAGAATCTAAATATGGTAAATACATCATCATTTTAATACAATAAACTGTTCAAATTTAAAAGAAATATTATTCAATGAAGCTTAAATTATTCATCTCATCAATCATATGAGGAGTTTGTTTAAATTTTCGATTTGCTGAATAATTAATTTTTTTTAATTTTAAAATTTTACAAAATTTAAATAATAAAAATAGAGTTTAAAATCAAAAAATTGAAAAGTTGATATATTTCAGTTGAAAGTTTTAAAATAAAAATTTTAAAAGAAATAATACAATAAATAAAAGTGGTGATGCGACTTTACCGCGGTCGACTTTACCGCGGACGACTTTACCGCGGCGACTTTACCGCGGACGACTTTACCGCTGGTGACTACAGCGGGCGACTTTACTGCGGATTTTTTCAGAAAAAAATATTAAAAATTTATAATATTAATATTAAATAATTAAATAAATTCAATTTTCTTGAAATTTTTAATTAAGATATTTTTTGCCATTATTACCGAATTAAAATAATAAAATTACTTTATTAAAATATAATATTTATAATAAAATTTTCCATTTACGTTAATATACCTTTAAAAATATTCCTTAAAATATTATAAATTTCTAAAACATTTTCTCTCACTTTTTTCAGCATGAATCTTCAATTCTTTACTTCAAAATCTGGAAATCCGTTTGGATTAAAGGCTGTTTTTTTCATCGGAACCAATCAATTTGGAAAAAATAAAAGAAACATCAAATCTTCCAGATCTCTATTCAAACAATGATGAAATTAGAACCATTCTGAAATCAATAATGGCTATAGCGTTTGTTCCTGTGGATGATGTTATCACTGCCTTTTTGGTTTTACTTGATCTTTCTAATGATTATAAAGAACTCGATGATGTCTTTGCATATTTTGAGGATACATATATTGGCCGTGCTCGTGGAGAACGAGGATTACGTCCTTGATATTCAATTCAGTGTTGGAATGTATATGACCGAGTTATTTCTCATCTACCACTCACAAACAATGCAATAGAAAATTGGCATCCTGCGTTTCAAAATTCTATCGCTATACCCAACTATTTTAGTTTGATAAATCAATTTCGTACTGATCAAGATTTTGTTGAACTAATTTTGCAGCGCATTAAAATTCTCTCTAGAATTGAAGAATTCCCACAATTCTAATCGCAAATTTATGCCAAAGTAGGTGAGAGGATTGAACGTGTCGTTGAGCAATACATTAATTTACCAATATTGGATTATCTTAGAGGCGTTGCTCATAATTTAAACTTTTTGGATTAAAGTATATATTTACTATTCCATTATTTTAATATATCAGTTGAATATTTTTGTATCTTTCTTCTATTTACACTTCACATTTTTTGGTGTGTTATTCATTTGTTCTAGAATGTTATTTGATTTTTTTTAATTAGGAATTTACTAATTTTTCGTATATTTTGTTTGTTTGTTTATTTTTTATATTAAAAAGAATAATTAAATGTAATGTCGATCTGAAATTTTCTATCCATTTATGTTTTAAAATTAAACCCGTGTATAATTCATTGTTTTATCATAACATAATTAAAAATTTTTATTCATGCTTTAGATGATATTGTTCACTTATTGACAATTTTGTTGTAAATTTTCCGCGATAAAGTCGCCCGCTGTAAAGTCATCTGCGGTAAAGTCGCCCGCGGTAAAGTCGTCCGCGGTAAAGTCGCCCGCGGTAAAGTCGTCCGCGGTAAAGTCGCCGCGGTAAAGTCGTCCGCGGTAAAGTCGCCGCGGTAAAGTCGGAGTACCAATAAAAGTTTTTGCGTAAATTTATATATCAAGCTGCTACAAAAGTTTTTTACGAAATTAAATAGTTTTTTTTACAAATTAATTTTAAAATTAGATGTTTATATAAATTTAAAAATTAGTTTCATTGTGTTTAGAATATTTTTTGAAAATACATGAATAAAGACTTAGTTTAAATAAAATTTTTTACAAATAATATGTGTTTAATAATAAATATTTTTAAAAGTTTATAAGTTGATTGCATCTTATTTAAATGAAATAAATTAATTTTATAGATAATAAAATTTTATAAAAGCATTCTAAAAATAACAAAAAAGTTTTAATTAAAAAGAAAAGTCAAAAATATGTTTGTAACATGCGAAAAGTTTATTTTCAAAACACTGTTTAATGGATAATATTTAAACAAAATATTTATCAAAAAAGTAAATATTAAATATTTCAAATAATTAAAATATCTAATATCCAACAATGTTATCGAATATAATAAATTATTTTTAAAGTTTTTACAAATTCATTGGATTTTATTTAATGGAATAAATTAATTTTATTTGTCATATAATTTTATAATTGCATTTTAAAAATAATAAAAATTTCAAGTGGTAAAATGTCAAAAATAAGTTATAGAATATAATAAATTTGTAACAACGAATAACAAATCTATAAAATTTATTTTTCAATAACAATAACTTTTAAATAGATATTATTTAAACAAATAATTATCTATATTTTTTCATGTTAAATATTTAATAAATAAATTTAACATGTAACACTCCCCCCAGATTCTTCGTCACAAGAATTTATATCTACTACATACTCGTTCAAATAATTCGGTTTTCGTCTTTCTCTATTGGGTCTGTTGCTGATTCCAGATGCACTTTGCTTAACACTCGAAGCTGATTCGTTGTTATTTTCCAACATGTAATCCGAGTAAGAGTTTCGCGGCAGGTCTGATTGTCTTGGTCGAATATCTGCTATATGCCGTGGACCGCAAAAAACCATCACAATTTATTAATTACTTTCTTTGATCCAATTTTCTAACGACAACACCTCTTGTCCATTACTTTGTACATGACATATTATTTTCAGGCTTTACCCAGACTAACTGTTGCTCTACGAAGTCTGTCGATACCTTATTTTAAACCGGCTCCTTTTCAATTCTTTCGATTATCTCCAAACCGACTGGAATGTACTTGTAAAGTGCTGAACTAGGTGTCTCCTTTCCGTCAGACAGTATATTGTTATACCACCATAAGGCTTCCATGATACTAATATTCGATCGAGATGCAATTCTCTTGATTGTCTTATGATTTCTCTCTATTATTCCGTTGCAATTTGGTCGATTAATAGCGCGGTATAGGACATATATATTCCACTTTTCCATCAACTTGCTGAATTCGGCTGAATGAAGTGTCGTATAATTGTCAATAATCAACTCCTTTGGAGATCCACGCTCGCAGAACAAATTTGAAAACTCTGCAACAATCGACTTGACATCCTCAGCTTTGATTAGTTTCCATACTGCAAATCGAGAATGTCCACAATCAATGATACTTAAGAATTTTTGTTGATCAAATTTTGTGACATCCGCTGCAAGTCTTGTCCAGTTTTCATTGACAGCTAATTTTCCAGTTTCCCATTTTATTGGCGCCGGATCAATAGATTGGCAACTTTGACACTTCGAGATCAAATCCTTTATATCCGTATGTGACACATTTATTTCCAACTTATCGCACAGATATCGAATTCTCTTTGCACCTAAATGACATCTTTCATGAAGTTTCTGTAGTTTGAATACATCATCTGTTACAGACAAAAGGCAACTGTTTCGTTTTAATTGTTTGGGTATTCTTGTCAGTTCATCAACCTTGTTGTCTTCACTATTAACAAACTCAATTTTCAAAGTTATTTCGTATTCCTGGCACAACTCCTTAATCATTGACAATCGGTGCTTTATCGAAAGCTCGGAAGAGGCTTTCGTGTGTAATTTATTTCGCTCTGATAGTGCCTCAGTTATCCAAGAAACAACTGATTTGTTATCTGATTTTACTACAACATTCGTTAGTCTTCATTTAATACACAGATTTAGACCCATTACAACGGCTTCTAATTCTGCTACGTTTATGTGCCTAGAATCGTCAGTTTTCCTTAACCACGATGCGTCTTCTATAATATTTCCTTTAACTTCCAATGCTGCCCCAATGGCTATCGAACTGGCATCACACCATATGATACCGCCTTTACAATCATCAATACTCCATATTCCTCTACAATGATCTTCCTCCTTAACTTTTTTCTAAAAAAATTTGATTTTCTCGAATAATTCGACATCTATTTTCTCATCCCATTTTCCTTCACTGAGCCTTTTCATGTAGGAGCATGATGGACGTAGCCAACCAGCAACAGGGTGAATTCCTACTAATTGGCCACACAGTGAATATAACTCGCGACGCGATATTGATTCGGCAACTATCTCGTCCTTGAAATGATTATCTCTCATCCATCTCACTGAATTCTTATCTTTAAAGACTTTAACTCCCAACACTCGCACCTCTTTATCCATTGAGAGATTTTCTGGTTTTTTGCATTTAAGACTAAATTTCTCGAACAGCATTCTAATTTCGTCAACTGTGATTGTAGATTCGTCAACGTAAATGTCATCGATGTACGAGTCGGTGTTTTACGTGCTCTAAGATCAGAATTTAAAATCCACTTAACAATTTCAGTCATAATGGTCGGAGCGATATTTAAACCAAAATCCATCCTGGTTAGAGCGTACTTTTTTCCATTAATGATACGTGATTAATAACGCCACATTTCCCTGTGAACGCGAATCTGCATATACGCCTCTGATAAATCAAGCATGGAAAATCTTGATCCTTTTCGCCGCCTGGTACGAAGTTTTTCCAAACATATATCTACTGAGCCACTGTACACGTCTACATAATTATTTAATTTACTAAAATCAAAGATCGATCTTATCTTGGATTTGTTAACTTGCAATATTCCAAATATGGGTATAGATCATATCGATTTACTCATTTCCTTCTCGTCATAATCGATTAAATAACCTTTCTTCATCCACTCCTCAAGGATTTTCATAGTGGTTATGTCTTTCGATTTGTCATCCTTAAAGGTCGAATGTCGAATTGGTAGATAAATCGGCGCTTCATCTTTCCACTTTCATTTAACCGTCCAATTATTCTTAAATTCAATATCATAATTGTGTTTGTTCAGGCTAACACTTGGAACAGCACCCGTGACACAATTCATATTGTCACCAGCCTTCTTTAGTCCTTCTCCTATACACACGCCAAATTCGATAACACCCTTATTAATTTTCACGCCCCCAAGTTCACTTATAACATCCATACCAATTAAAATTCCCAAATCATAGGGTAAGTATTTCGTGACAGAAAATTCTACTTTCATAGTTCTATTGTCTATAGTCAATTCCACATCACTAATCCCCACACATATATCATCGCCATTAGCCAAAACAGTTCTTTGCTGATTTGACTGTAACGAGTTTACCTTGATCAACCCTTTCAAAACAACAGTTTTTGAGCAACCCGAATCTATCAACGCTGTAACCGACTTGTTGTTAACAATGACAGTCATGGTTGGTAGCTCCGGAAATGTCAGAGAGAGAGAGAGCCGGCGCCTACAAACTCCCCTGTCCGTTTCCCGACTTGCAAAATTTTGCTATATGTCCAACTTGCTTACATTTGTAGCAAATTATTTGTCCATTAGATTGCCGCGGAGAATTTTCATAACGGTTTACCCTTCTTTGTACCTGATTTCTGTCATGTGGCATGCGGAGTTTTGTAAAGGAACTCCTTCTACCGCCGCTGACCTCACATCGTTCTTTAGAAACGATCTTTCCATCACCAACGTTTTGTACCGCCTTCATTGAACTTTGTGTGATGCATTTTTTAATTCCTAAATACTTGCGACTATATTCAACCATTTCGGTTAAATCTTGATCGCCGGCCTGCTCTAAATTCAATTGCAACTCGAACGGCAATCCAGCCATAAAGGCCGCCTTGGTTAGATCGTCGATTTTTGATGCCAACATCTTTACTTGAGAAACGTAATCGTCAATAGTTTGTCATTCGTAATATTTCAAATTAATCAGTTGACTGTACGCAGATCGTTTGGTTAATCCAAATGAATTGTCCAAGATTTGCAGTACTTCTTCACAGTTGCTCTGTTTCTTTTCATCCAATTCCATGTATATATTTAACGGAACATCAGTCAACAAAAAAGGAAGATATGGGGCCGGATCAAAAATCCCCTGGATTTTCGTAATCATCTTGAACTTTTTCTTCCAAATTTCAAAACTGCAGTTTCCATTAAATTTCTCCAAATGATCGAGTATCATTTTTAAATCGCTTATCATTGCCCGGATAGCTTGTAACAACGAATAACAAATCTATAAAATTTATTTTTCAATAACAAATACTTTTAAATAGATATTATTTAAACAAATAATTATCTATTTTTTTCATGTTAAATATTTATAAATAAATTTAAAGTTTAAAATGTTTTTTTTACAAATTGAAAGTAAAATAAAATTTATGAGGCGAGACGAAAATTTTAATTAACGAAAATTTGTTTGAAAATTGGGAGTTGTGATATTAATAAATTTTGTGGTGTTAAATTTTGACTTCTGAATTTGATAATAATGAAAGTGGCATAACCGCTACTTACAAAAATAATATTTAAAGGCGTCATTTACTTATATAAATCAGTACTACGAGACCTGTTATAGTTTCCATTCTAGAATTAATTTTGAAGAAATGTGTACAAATTGTTAAATGTATTTTATTTTCAATAATATTTATCTTCAAAGCATCATCAAGATTCAGTAAAACTGATATTGTTTATGCAGCTTATTCAATTTTGCCATGTATGTATGACGCCAAAATACATTAATATGATTGGACGAATCACAACGCATGTTCATACAAAGTTTATACGATTTCAGTAGTAACCCTTTTACAATTTAAATAGCAGTTAGTAATTATAAGCTAAAATCAATGTCTTCCTTCCATGAAACCTCATCGCATGATACATAATTAAGTATGTTTAGTAATTCTAGAACAAAGAAGACGACTTGCTTTTCAGGTTTGTGATTTTTATATTAGTAAAATAAATTAGCTTCCACATCAAATTGGGTTTTGTATTTATTTGAGAAATAATTTAAAATATTACTAGTTGAGAATCATACATTACTTATGTTTCTGAAAAACAATTCTTATACTTTTTGTTATAATTAAATCTAACTATATTGTGTAACTATTGCTGAAATGTGTTTACGTCTATTGCTTATTTGGTCGTGGCTGCTCTTATATCTTTTATCTATTTATCATACAGAGATAAGGTTATTCATTCTTATTTTATCATTTTGCTAAAGCTTATTATGAAAATAATAAATATTTAAGAATACAAAGATACATTCAAGCTTTTCGACAAAGATGGAGATGGAAAAATTACAAACGAAGAATTTTCCACTGTGATGAGAGCCATAAGTAACTACATAGACGCAGACAGCCTTTCTCAAATAATGGCCAAAGTTGATACAAACGGTTAGTTATGTTAAGAACTCAGTATTTGATTGTTATTTTTACTCGAAAATATTTTGGTTATTTATAATAAAAAAATAATGATAGTAATAATAATAGTTATAAAAATAAAACCTAAACAACCTGAAGCACTGTAGACATATAGCTTGCCTTCTATAAAAATAATTTAAAATAATATTTGTTAGGGAAACTTTTTGCGTCATAAATTTCTTCAAAATTTAGATCCACAAGTTCACCACAAAATTATTTCCAATTAAAAATTTAAAAAAAAACTTATTATTCAAATTGTCACGTGATAATTAGAATATTAAGGAGAATTTTTAAGCAAAATCTAATTTTACCGTATTGTTAGAAGACAAAGATTCTACTTTAAAATATACTTAATAAACTAACATAAATACACACATACATAGTTTAAATACCAAAGAAAAGGAGAGTCAAAGGTTAACTCTGTTCTCGATCCCGTAATAGCTGTGTATTACAAATTTTGAAATTCTCCAAATTTTTTTATTGCTTAATATTTTATTTAATTAATTTTAATTTAATTTTGTGATATCTCACACAAGGGCGATAAAGGGGGTAATTACCCCCCTAGAATTTCAAATTTAAATGAAGAACAATGTACCGAGATTGAAGGCTTTGGCAAAGAAAAATCAAATTTTTGTGGTTTCTAACATTCGTTGTTTAATTATAAATTTCTCAAGACTTCAATTAATTTAATTTAATTTAATCGCAACGACTAGGTGAAATTAAATCACATGTAGATCATCGTCACTTACCCGAAAGTAAAAGAAGAAGTCTAGAAACCAGACTGAAGTCAATATCCTCATTCGATCATGATGAGGAACTATGCAATATTGAGGGGAAAGCATAGCTAGGGCTTTGCTGTTAGGCAGTGCCATCGTTATTTTTTCCCTTTCTGTAATGTTAAGCATGAAACAGCGATATTGTTTGGCCACTGTGGTTAAATAAGGATGTTTGAGATATTTAATAAATATTGATAAGGATGATATATTGTAAACGTTAAACAGTAGTCTTTTTACAACCCGAGATAATATGAAACTAAGCAAACAAATTAACACAATCGAAATAAAAATAACCTCTTGACGTCAAAAATTCAACTTCTTTAGTCCACCACAGAAAAATAAATATATATACGTAATCAATGCAATGGTAATACAGTCAGGAAAAAATAAAAATGACTAATTGGTGACAATAGAATATAAAGACTTGTCGACTGAGGATAAAACATGATATACAGTTCATTGATAGTATGTTTGTTAAACACCGACAAAGAAAATCCGAAATAATAGAACGTATAGTGAAAAAATTGATAGATAAAACGCCGTCAGCAAATCTTCTCTGGATGCACAGATATTGTTGGTGTTTGAAATAATAATCAGATTCGCAATTGTTTGGCAATAATTAAATTTTAAAATGAAATTGAAATTGTGATCAATTTATTGATCAAATATTTTAAAATCATATTGCCATGAACAATATTGTGGATCTAACTACTACCTCATCAGATTCACCACAATCCCGAAACGCAAAAAAAATGATATCGTTAAAAAAATAAAAATAAATGTCGACTACAAAAACAAAAAAACTAAATAAAAAATGTTTCCTCGAAAGACCTCAGCAATCAACAACACACGTACCAAATAAAAAAGAAAAGTAAGTACATAAAATAAAAAAAACATGTCACGTTCGCAAAGAAAAAAATGTGATGTCTTGTGAGGTATCACAATCCATACTTGGTAGTCTCAGAAGAAGACCGTAATGTCTGGTCTTTTGTTTGATCCTTTTGAGAATTTATGGGATTTTTCATTTTTGAGAGGTCCAGGACTAAAGAGTTGAATGAAGAACCTTTCAAGGTCATTGGCGATTTTGTTATGTTTCATAGTTCCGAAAGGTAGAGAGAATGCAACAATTCATGATGTACATTGGTGATTCAGGAAGAAGGTTACTTCGACGGCACATATTAATTTGGTTTGAGTTAAAGAGGTGAGATTGGAAATTGCAAACTAGTAAGCCAAGTCTTGCTCGTTGAATGAAGTACTATGCGTCAAAAGTTATTCAACCATTCATAATAATTTTGTTGAGATTCTGGTTGGCAGTAACTTGACAGAGGAGTTTATAGGCTTGATAATTATAATTGAAAAAGAATTGAAGAAATTGCATTTGCATTTGTGATATTGATAAAAGCAGATGAAATTTCAAGATCAAGAGAGTTGTATATTCTCCATGAATCATGGATCCAATCAAGGTTTATGGCTATACCGAGTTCTTGTTTGATAATACATTTAGCAAATGTGAATTCGGACCATTGATATGCGTCTTTTTCGTAAGGTTTAGGAGCCACTGTTACGGTCATGGAAGATAACAGGACGGTCGTTGATGATTGCTTGTTTGAATCGTGTATCTTTGGAATCAGATATTCTTTTAAGACAGGCTTCACCTTCCGCTACCGTGGTGTAAAAGAAATGGTCGGTGGTTGATGGAGGAAATCTCATGAATATTTGAACTTCTGATCTGATTTTAATGTCGAAGGCTGATGCATCATCGTTGTTGTTGGTAAACTTGTTGAAGGCTATTTTTAATGTCGGAAGTAAAAGGGTAGAGTGGAAGGTAGAAAACGTTTATCTAAAGATAATCTTATAAGCCCTATCAGAAATTTTTTATATACATTATAAGAAAATGCACCAAGATTTCATACAAAACGTTTACTCTGACTCATTTAGAAGCTCTCAATTCCGCTACACTGTTCTATGCTTATTTAAATATTAGAGTGCTACAACATCTCACTTAAATTTAAAGTTAATCTATGAATTTTATGGTAAATATTTTAATGTTATTTCTGATTTATACCGATTTGAACATCCCTACTAGAACGATTGCTCTATCTCTATTATTTCAGGAGTCAGCCTTTGTTTATGCAACTCGCATGTTCGCTGTTTTACAAATAGTGCACAAAATATTTCGTTTGATTTTTGCACTAAAAGTCGGCTGTTTTTAACTTCCCTGGATAAAGGAAAGTATTGTATTCGAAAAATTTCTCCTTTTGAGGTCTGCACAATGCAAAACATACGTTTTTAAAATATGTCGGTCTATCTTTCTGTTTTTTTGGTCAATTATCTCAAAAGCTATTTATCATTGAACAAAAAATTTCGCATACCGTCTAAGAATATAACAAGGACGTTACCGAAGTTTTTTTATGGAAATATACAGGATAGAAAAATGTTTTGGCCAAAAATGTTATTTTTTGAAATGGAAATCCTATAATTTTAATAATTTTTTATCAAAACATTACCCCATCAGGCTTGTCTCCTGGATCCGCCTTTGATCTCACACGTATATTATAAATATGGACATAATTATATAGCATTTTAAAAATCATTCTTTCATGTGTATATAACTTTTTATACCATTCAAAATTAAAATATCTTAAAAAAAACATTTTAATCCTTACATTCCCCTTTTTAGACGACCATAAATTCTTTCTGGTAATCATTGTTAAACAGAGCCGTAGTGAGGGCGGTGCGAGCGGTGCGGCCGCACCGGTCGCATGGGCGCCAAAATCGCAAAATGACCAAATTTGACTGATCAGATCTCTGTAGAGAGAAATGTTTGAAATGATTTTGTTATTTTCTCTCATTATTATGCATACTTCTACATGCAAATGTGGAATATTGTGCGGTTGATGAAATTCTATTTGGAATCAATTTAAATGTTTTGTTCTGATTTTAAAGAAGAATTTTAATCAACAGACAACAATTTATCAATATGCACGATTCTGGAATGTATTTGAAATGTTTTTATACATTTAGTAATAAAAACATAAATGTATAAAAACATTTCAAATACATTCCAGAATCGTGCATATTGATAAATTGTTGTCTATTGATTAAAATTCTTCTTTAAAATCAGAACAAAACATTTAAATTGATTCAATTTCATTTAGCTAAACGCTATTTATTCCTCTAAGAAGTCAGCATTTGCGATTTAACACAAATGTACTATTTAGCAGGTGAGAGTCTCGTTCGTTAACGGAATTAACCAGACAAATCGCTCCACCAATTAAGAACGGCCATGCATAACTTTAATATTAACTTTATAATAATAATTATAGTAGTCTTTTTTGTTTAATGGCAAAGCATCCATGAATTTATCCGAATAAATTGATGTTTTCTTATAGCTAGGCGATGCAAGGCTTAAGCATCAATGCTGCGTCATAGAGCATGTGAATACGAACGTCCAAAGTCAACTTAATTCTTTTAAGGCATAATTTGTAGTAGTGAATCTTTTTCGCGCTGGAGGCGCCAGATTTGAACTTCGCACAGGGTGCAATTTTTCCTTACTACGGCTCTGTTGTTCAGTCTTTCAGATCGATTATGAGTCTTAGTGCAATTTTAAATGAACTTCTTTGTTCATCTTGATCTTCATTTTGACTCTAATTTAAAATCCACACTTTATCTTTTATACTGAATGCTTGCTTATTTTTGTTCTATTATCATTTTGTCTTGCTTTTATTTTTGATTATTCCTTATCAAACTGTTTAGCAATCTTTCAACCAACTGACCATGATTATTGTCCTTCCAAAGACTACTTCTGCTGGTTTTCGAAAAGCTTTGATGACTTCTTTAGTTCTATTATTTCGGCTGATCTTTTGATGCTTTGTTCGTCTAATGTTTGTCTTCAAAATTTCCTTTCGATTTCACATATATATAATTTTAAATATTAAAATAAAATATAATTAAAGATAATTTTTAAGCAAAATTTAACCGTACATTATAAATATAGGGATAAGTTACATGCAGTATTTTAATAATTTGTCTTTAATACTTCAGTAGGTAATATATATATATATATATATATATATAT